>LPNX010296916.1:49855-71268 GCA_001517045.1 Pseudotsuga menziesii | reverse complement strand
TACTCGGAAAACATCATCGGGACAGTTTTGACAAACGTGCCTCTTGGCATGCCTCGGTTCCCTTGGAGCTTGTGCATAGTGACTTGTGTGGCCCTCTTCCTTCTGCTTCATTTTCTGGTTTCAAATATTTCTTAACTTTCATTGATGACTACTCTAGACGCACTTGGGTTTACTTCTTAAAACTTAAGAGCGAAGTATTTAACATGTTCTTGGCCTACAAGGCCCTTGTTGAAAAACAATCTGGTCATCAAATTATGAAGTTAAGATCTGACAATGGAGGAGAATATGTTAACAACAAGTTCACTACTTTTTGCACTGAACAAGGAATCCAACAACAACACACTGTTCCATATACACCACAGCAAAATGGTGTAGATGAAAGGAAGAACCGCACTTTAAAGGAAATGGCTAATTGTATGATCCAATCTAAGGGACTAAGTCTTAAATATTGGGCTGAGGCCATAAATTGTGCAAATTACATAGTAAATCACACACCCACTAAAGTTTTACAGGGTATAACACCGAAAGAAGCATGGAGTAAAATTAAACCAGATGTAATTCACTTTCGTGTGTTTGGTTGTGAAGCATGGGCTCACATTCCGGATGAAAAACGGAAAGCATTGCAGCCTAAAAGTGAAAAGTGCATATTTGTTGGATATTTTGAAGATGTAAAAGGTTATAGACTTCTTCAGCCACATTCTCATGATATAATCATTAGAAGAGATGTTAAATTTGATGAAAATCTCTTGTCCTACGAGCCTAACTTGGCGGGTGTGCCATCTTTGGCCTGCGAGCCTGATTCAGTGAATGTGCCTTCTTCTTCCTCTTCCAGCTTCCTTGACAGGTTTCCAACTCCCATTTCTGATGATGACAGTGAGGATGAAAATCCACCTCCGCCTGCTCATGTTCCTCAAATTGCACCAGCACCAATACTTCCTCTATGGGTTCGTTCAACATGTGAAGCAGCTGGTGATCTTGCTGGTGATCCTAGAGATCAACGTCGAACACGTTCTCAGTTTCAGTGAGCCTCTTCTCTTTTGGATCAAGTTTCTGAGAATCATGATCCAGAAACTTTTGCAGAAGCTTCAGGAAATCTAGATTGGGATGCAGCTATGGATGAAGAATATCATTCCTTAATGGTGAACAATACTTGGGATCTTGTTCCTCTTCCAAAAGGAAGAAAACTTGTCAAATGTAAATGGGTCTACAGAACTAAGTATGCATCAGATGGAAGTGTTGAAAGACTTAAGGCAAGGTTAGTTGCCAAATTTTTTTCCCAAGTTGAAGGGATTGACTACAATGAAACCTTTGCCCCTGTAGAAAAAATGAACTCCATCCGCCTTGTTCTTTCCCTTGCAGCCTTACATAACTGGGAAGTCCATCAAATGGATGTCAAGTCTACCTTCTTACATGGTGATTTACATGAGGAAATTTACATGGAACAAACCCCTGGATATGTTTATAATAACTCTATCCTTGTCTATCTCCTTAAGAAATCCTTATATGGCCTTAAGCAAGCTCCTAGAGCTTGGTATGCCAAAATGGATAGCTTTCTCCTTAACATTGGTTTTTCTAGATGCCATTCTGACCCCAATGTCTGTACCAAGAAAGTAGGAAACCATCTCATCATACTTGTTCTTTATGTTGATGATATTATCCTTACTGGTAGTGACCCTAACCTTATAACCCATGTGAAATCTAGTCTTAAGCAAACTTTTGAAATGTCAGACTTAGGACATTTGCATTATTTTCTTGGTCTCCAAGTCTTGCAAACCAAAGAAGGAATCTTTCTTTCCCAGTCTAAGTATGCTTGTGACCTTCTTCGTCGCTTCCACATGGAAGATTGTAAACCAGCCCCTTCTCCCTTCCAGTCTGGAGTCAAACTTTCTACCACTTGTACTTCCCCTGAAGTAGATTCCACCTTGTATCGTCAGCTTGTTGGTAGTCTTTTATACTTGACTCATTCCCATCCTGACCTTTCCTTTGCCATTGGTCGTGTTTCCCATTACATGCAAACTCCTCATGAAAGTCACTGGAAAGCAGCAAAAAGAATACTTCGATATATTCAAGGTACAATTCAGTTTGGGATTCATTACAGTACAGGGGGGAAACCTTTGTTGGTTGGTTTCACTGATTCGGATTGGGCCGGTGATCCTGATGATCGAAAGTCTACTGCAAGTATGTTTTGAGTTTGGGATCTGGACCTGTCACTTGGGCTTGTAAGAAACAACAAGCTCTTGCTCTTTCTTCAGCAGAAGTAGAATATCGAGCTGCAGTTAATGCCAGCCAGGAAGCTTTATGGCTTCGACAGATCCTTTCAGAGTTTGGATTTGAGCAGCAGCAGCCTACTCCACTTTGGTGCGACAATCAAAGTGCCATCAAGCTTGCCAAATATCCAGTTCTACATCAGCGCAGCAAACACATTGAGCTACACATGCACTTCATCATAAATCTTGTTCATGATCGTGTTATTGAAGTGCTTTATTGCCCTACAGATGATCAAGTTGCAGACATCTTCACCAAGTCTCTTACAGAAGCGAAGTTTTCTAAACTTCGGTCTATGTTAGGAGTTCAGGAATGTGTCCTTAAGGGGGGATAGGCTCTAATGCCTCCTTCCTTCTCCTAATAGTGTCACTTTTATAAATCCTTCAATCCTATCCCAAGTTGTTCTTAAGGGGGGATGTTAGGATATTTAGACACTTAGAATTTAGTTAAGATCAACTTGTGTAATATATCTGTTAGGTAAAAGTGTGTTTCTTTAGTATGCATTAGTATGCATTTGTAAATATTCTAATCCGACGGTCACGATATGTTCTAGACATAGAGTGATCTGACGGTTCAACTTCTCTTAGATCATACCTACCATTGATCCGTGGCTTAACACTCGATTGGTCTATGATCTCTATTTAAAGAGCATAGAGGGTCCTTGGCTAGTTGATCGATTATGAGAAGCTCATGTAACTTTCTTTCTTTTGCATAATAAATTGCTTCGAGTAGCTATTTGGCTGGGGCCATGGACTGTTTCCCTCTCGAGGGTTTTAACCACGTGACAAACACTGGTGTATTGATCTGTGATCTGTTTGTGTGAAGCGATTGTTCTTGGTGTTCGTTCCTTAGGGAGTACCCTGTGTACCCTAACACTTGCCTGATGTGTCAGCAGCAGTCCAGCAGTAGAGTACCAACCAGAGGAAGAACACCCATAATGGAGGGCGACAAAATGAAGCTACCAATATTTCATGGAAATGACACCGACGACCCAGAGCAATATTGGTTCTTATGTGAGGCAATATGGACTGCCCGACAGACTGTAGATGATGATGTCAAGAAAATCCAGCTGGAAACTACTCTTAGTGGCCATGTGCTGGAATGGTTCATGAGATTCACGTGGGTTCCTCGAGGTACTATGAAAACATTGGATGAAATATGTACAGGGTTATTTGAAGAATTCAAGAAGCTAAAGTATGAGGCTCAATACATTACCAAATTGAAAGAGATCAAGAAGTTCCCCAATGAAACAATTTGGGACTTTGATCAACGGTTTAAGACATTAATGGCTTGGGTTAGCTTCTAGATGAGCGATGTTCAACACAAGGAGTGGTTCATCACCGTGCTTGTCACACATATCAGACAACCACTAATACAACAAAATATTGCAACACAGACAGAGGCTCTTGAGACTGCATTGAAATTGGAGGCATCGCTAGTAGGAGAAACAACAGTCGGAATGAACCAGATTCAAGCATAGTTGGCCAATCTGACACTCCAATTGCAATATATCAAGAAGGCCAAGGAAGATCATTATGACCTTTGGTGCACCTGGTGTCATGCAGATGAACATACCAAGGACACATGTTCGACGTTCCATAATCATTTGCTGTCAGGAGCCCTGAACCTATTGAGTTGTGTTGGTATACCATGGTGTCATATATGTCAAGTCTATGGGAATCGACATGAGAATTGCGAGTACATGCAGAAGATGGTTACCAAGGTAGAAAATATGTACTATACATTTTTTCGGTCAGTAGGACATGATGATAAAAACTGCCGATATTATGAATTGCTTCAAGAAAGGACATATGATTCATACTTTGTGAAAGGTGAGGACCCCCAAGAAATGCAAGCAAAGCCACAAGTTGTACAACTAGAAACACAGGTGCAGTATACACCACCACCCCAGATGTAGTTTATCCCAGTGAAACCATAGTAGTAGTTTATAGCGCAGCCATAGTTTGCACCTCAACCACAGATTGTAGCACAATCACAGTATGCGCTATCACCATAGTATAATTAGGTGCCACTCATTCAGTCTCAGCCACAATATGTTCAAGCTGTGCACTATGTACAACAATAACCAAACCCACCGCAGTAGCAGATGGCCCAACCTCAGTTTCAGCAAGGAGGAATCTGAGGAGGATTCCACAGAGGATTAATAGGACGAGGAGGAGGATTCAGTCAAGGTGGAGGATGAGTTCATGAATCAATATAGTGTTATACCTGTGGAGTATTTGGGCACTATCAAAGGGAGTTCCCTCATGTGCATTGTACATACTATGTGGCCAGCGAACATAATGTTGAAAAATTTCCTCAGTTGATTGCAAAATGGCAGGTTGAAAACATTCCTCAGTTGCAAAATCAGAATCATCCTACATTCCAAGTACAGAACCAACCGATAATGCAGAATCAGATCCCACTGTAGACTCAAACTCAGAACCCACCTCAGACTCAGAATCAACCAATGAATCAACCGTTGAATCAGAACCCACCATTGAACCTGAATCAAGGATGAACAGTTGCAAAAATTCAAGCTGAACCACGGATGAAGGATGTCGACGTTGGATTTGTCACTCACGCTGGTGCAATGACCGGAGAAGACGAAATGCGATAGCAAGTTCGGCTTGTTAGAAAGAAAAGAGTAGAATTTGACATTACGACAGAGAGAGACACCTTCTTTGGGCAAAAGCATGGAATTGGGAGAAATCCGGGTAAGTTACCAATTATTGACATGCCATTTTATTTTGGTCCATCTATAGAGGCAGGACCATCGCGGCAGCATGGTACCTTGTAGCAGTTCTTTGAGAGTTGTCTATCACTAGCAAGGGACCCTGACACCCTTGTTAAGCTTGAGATGTTATTGTAGCACCCGGATAAGGCAGTGAAGGATTCTGCAGTGAATTCTTTGCAAAAGAGGAAGACAAGCAAGGAGATGAGGATGAATATCCAGATCAGAGATTATGAGGTTGACTCAGTTATTCTGGATCTTGGATCATATGTAAACATCCTGACCAAGAAAACTTGGAATTTGATGGGGAATCCAACCTTGGGATGGTTGCCAGTGTAGTTACGACTAGCAAATCAAGCAAAGGTTCAGCCCATTGGTTGTTTCTCAAACTTGGTTGTCGACATTGAAGGTGTGAAAACACATGCTGACTTTGATGTGATAGAAGTAGTCAAAGATGATGGTTCCTATTCCGCACTGCTAGGTATTGGATGGGATAATGATAGCATGGCTGTAATCAATTTCAAGAAAACGGTTATGACGTTTGAGAACTAGGATGTCAGGGTCATCGCTCCCATGGACTCTTAGGAAGGATGTAGGTATATTGAACTTGTGAAGGATGAAGACGGTAGAAGTTGGGATCATGCTTATAACATCTATGAAGACTATATCCATCCTACCATCGATGACGAACTTGGATGGTGCAACGCAAGTTCTGCATCCTCTGACTTTGATGATGCTTTGGAAAATTGGCAGAATAGGTTGCATGAAGTATCATTTAGGAAATTTGGGTTGATTACATAGTCTCTCCAACGTGTTACAATTGAGATTGTTGAGTTTCCAATTTATGAAGGGTTGCCATCATTACCATAATTCCTTAGATAATTTGAAGAGAAAGTGTTTGAACCAAAAAGGATATTGTCCCTAGATGTTGCACTGAAGTCTACTTAGGCTCGATGATGGGTGACGCACTAACAAATGATCCATGACTGGGAACATTTTCGGAGATTGATGATGGTGTGCTTCGCTGATTCGGAGGTCTATCATGCTGGGAGATACGATGGAAGGAAAGATCCCACCAGTCATTTGATCGAGTTTTAGGCTTTATGGGCATCATGAACCAGAGATGAATGGGTCCACACTTTTGTTCACACTCTGGAAGATATGTTGAGATCCTGCTATGTAGAGGAAGAGTTGCACAGAACTATCACCACTTGAGAGGAGTTGTCTGTTTGTTTTAGGCAGACATTTAGTTTTCGAGATGCCAACCCAAAGGTGCATAATGCATTGCAAATCCTCTAGGATGTCGTGTTGAAGGTCATCCCTGTTGCATACCCATTTGATCCACATTCACACTACTCAATACAATCTATGATGGCATGCTACAACCTATCTGGGGAACCTGAGGATAATGACGAGTTGCGGAATTTTAGTATTCTGGAATCAGAAGGAAGCCGTGATGTTGCAGCACCTGACATATCGATGGATTCAATGAGTCAGCCATTGAAGATCAGGAAATTCAACATTGTGTCATATGAGAACCCAAAGTTTTCCAATGTTGGGGACTAATGGGACACGGAGACAATGGCCAAAATCACGGACCTGCTGCATGAATTCCATAACCTTTCGACACGATTTTCAAAAATGAAGGGAATATTAGGAGACCTAGGGGAGATGAAGATCCTATTGAAACCAGATGCAAAACCTATGCGATAGAGGCCGTATCGACTGAACCTGTGCTACAAGGACCGTGTTAAGGCTGAGATAGACTAGATGCTGGATGCTAGGATCATAGAGCCTGTAGAAGAATCAGAGTGGATAATTCCTATGGTGGTCCAGAATAAAAAAGACCAGTGAAATCAACATTTTCATCGACCTAAGGAATTTGAATGATGCATGCATGCATGATCCATTCCCAACCCCCTTTACAGATGAATTTCTTAAAGCAGTAGGTGGCCAAGAGATGTATTCCTTCACGGATCATTTTTCTGGGTACCGCCAGATCCGGATTGCAAAGGAGGATCACCATAAGACCATGTTTGTAACTGAATGGGGTTGTTTCCAATATACAATCATGCCTTTTGGCCTGAAGAATGAACCAGCAGTATTTTCTCGGATAGTTGTTGTTGTGTTTAAATACTTTATTCAAAAGTTCCTGCAAGTATATATGGATTATTAGACCATCTATGGACTAATTAGGGATCATATTGACAACTTACGACTGATGCTGGAAAGGTTTCGACAGCATCAGATCACATTAAACTCTAAGAAGTGCATTTTCTGTGCATCGTTTGGAATGCTACTTGGGCACATAGTATGCAAGGAAGGTATGTTGGTTGATCTAGCAAAGATCGTGCTAATCCTCAGTTTACCACCACCGACGAATGTGAAGATGCTTCAGGAAACACTGGGGCATACAGGGTACTATCACAAGTTTATCAAAGGATACACTATGATTTCTGCCCCTATGGAGAAGCTACTGAAGAAAGATGTTGTGTTTGAATGGAACCAGGAATGTCAAGGAAGTTTTGACACATTGAAGGCCAAGATGGCCTCTGTGCCCATACTAGTTTTTCTTTATTGAAATAAGGATTTCCATGTGCATGTCGACTCCTCTTCTATTGCACTGGGGGTTGTTCTTACGCAACCAAGTGAAGGCATCCTGGATCACCCAATCGCATATGCAAGTAGAAAGTTGTCATTTTTTGAACGAAATTACACAACGAATGAAAGAGAACGCTTGACGATGGTTTATGCCTTGTAAAAGTTCAGGCACTATTTATTGGGTAGCCATTTCAAGATGTTCACTGATCATTATGCTTTGCAATCACTAGTACAAAATGAGAAATTAATGACTAAAATCAGGATATAAACGACTATTTTGAGTGGGCGACTAATAGTATCTAATTTCCACTATCTTATAGCTAATCATATTTCACTTAGTCATTAATAGCTTGACTTATTAGTCATTGATAGTAAATGATTTAATCATTTATAATTAATGATTTATTCATTAATTTAGTCATGGATTTGGTCACTAATTATAACAATTAATGACTAAATAAAATACTAAATGATAACATATTAATGACTAATATATATACGACTAAATGTTAGTCACTCTATAAGATACAGAAAATTAACTACTAATAGTCATATATATGAGAATTTAGTCATTTTTGTAGTCACAAATTTATGATAGGGCATGGAGGAATCGAACCACCAACATCCTGCCTATAATTAGGCAGGTGCTCTACCATTGAGCTAGCACCCTTTAAGAAGTTGTTATTACTTGATAATGATGATATTCAAACAATTTTTTCATCATTCAAGCATACAAAATAATGATTATCAAGTTACTATAGATCTATAATGGCTTACTCTGTACTAGACCTTCAAGTCCTTCTTGCACTTAATAAATGCATTTGAAAGACTTGAAGGACGATTACAAGATAAGTCATTATGTATCTATAGTAACTTGATAATCATTATTTTGTATGCTTGAATTATGCAAAATGCAAAAATCCCATAAATTTATAGGAATGACAAGTATGCATCTAATGTTAAATTATCTACCGAGTCATCTAGAGTCATGCCAAGATATCTGAATTTGACTGAAAATTCATAAGTAACTTGAACCCTTGTAAGACAAAGTTTACAGACATTTTCACCAACCAACTGAAAAAAAATCCAAATCTCAACAAATCATTTGCGCACACTGTTTCAAAAAATCACTACATAGTTGTACCAATCAACAATACTCTTGCATACACAGCTACACCAAAATTGACCACTATCAAACTCAAAAACCTAGCTTTGATACCATGCTAAAAATCTCAAAATCTATGCACTAACTTCACTAACAAATTTCGTCAAACACTTGGTACACTTTGATTTTAATCTTCTACATGCATAAAAACAACCACATTTCTCTATCATACATTTTTTTATGTTTGTAAGTACTAAGAATACTATTATCAGTGGAAATAACTCATGACAACAGATTGCAATAAAACATTTGACATAGTGATTTTGGTCTAAGACCTTGGAAAAACTAGCCAAGAAATTTCTCTAACATAAATTTTTTATGTTTGTAGGCTAATACACAGTACTAAGAATACTATTATTAGAGGAAATAACTCACGACAAAAGATTGCAATAAAAAATTTGACATAGTGATTTTGGTCTAAGACCATGGAGAAACCAACCAAGAGAGAAATTTATTTTATTGAGCTTTAAGATGAATAATGCATAGGCCTAGCAGCAATACATATTAGCATTAAATTCACAATACTTTACTCACAAGTACCTCGGTCCATCACCTAGAAAACCATGCCCATCTTGGAAATAGTGCCCACAAACACTGTAAGGCATTCCTCAGTCATAGTCTCAAAAATGTACCTCAATTTTAGAGCACACAACACTTCATCTTGGCTGTAGTATTGTACAGGAACATTGAACACATTCTCTCTGCAGCAAATGAGATATTTCAACATCTATAACTCTCTCAAAATTTGAGCCATCAATAGACTATACATCCAACCTTCTACAGCATAATGGACCCCTCCAACAACAGCAAAACAAACTGATTTAATATCTGATTACTTATTGAGCCATGTGCTACTTATTCTCTTCTAAAAAATATACCCTCAAATTGCAGCACTGAACAACATTTAATTGCAGCTCATTTCTAGGAGTGCATTCCCTCTCCTTTTATCATAAATGTGCCCTCCTCTTTCTCTCAGCTCAACTTCTTGCACTCTCTTGGAAATTTGTGCCCCTCACACATCTCTCCAACTCTCTTGGAATGTCTACAAATGATGGAATCTATTTTATCATTTACTTAGAATAGCCACTTTTTCTTTTCATCTTCTATGGCCAAGATTTGATCTTGGCCCACAAAATCAAGGGCTGTGATTTAATCTCAAGATGACTTAAATAACTTAAGTCATGACTATATAAAAATCACATCTTTCAAAAAGCCACTTTTAACCCTAAAATAATAAAAATACACTTTAATAATATAAAGTACAACTCACTTTAATATTATAAGTCACTTCAAACACATTTAATATAGTCACTTTATGTCATTAATGAGATCTCGTGTGCTCAGACCCCTACACCTAGGCACATGGCACAAAAGTATCTTCGAGCTACCAAAAACTAAGAGTAGCCACATAACTTGAAAAATTATCCAATTAAGATTATAAAAGAAAATTGAGAACATCATATTACTTGAATCCTTGTGCAAACATATGATAAATTATAATACATTCGTACCTCCCATTCCTTCCTGATATGCTAGAACTCCATAGAAATTGAGTATTTCTATTATAAAAGAAAAATATTTGTTTGAACAATAACTTAACTAATAAAAACTTTGTAGCTCAGTCGAGAGACAAAAGTATGCTAATTTTCTTTGACCTATCTAATCGATAATGATACCACCATCGTGTACAAAAGGAAGCATATGAAATGGTGTTCAATCAAGCAAACAACAACAAAAATGTTCACTATAAGCTGTTAGAAATGGTGCAGCAACATTGCCACCTTATGGTGTAGGAGTTCTTATGTGCATTTAAAGAAAATTTGAATATCATGTCTATCAATAAGGTCAAAATTCAAACTAAACTTCTAAGTGGCAAAAAATAGTTTACTAGATTTAAAGCAACTTAGCTTAGTATTCCTTTTAGTGTATTTTTGTTATAAAAGTCAAAACAAACCAAAATATCCTCGAGAAAGCCCTTGAAAATTCTCCAAGATCTCCCTCTTAAATATGGAAAAGTATAAATTGTAAATCTTAAAGTTTTCTGTGATTTGATCAAATTCTTATTTATTTTTCAACCAATATGTGTGTGTTAATTGTTTGTCATTTCCTCCTAGAAAACTCTCCAAGATCTACCTCTTAAATATGGACAAGTATAAATTGTAAATCTTAAAGTTTTCCATGATTTGAAAAAATTCTTAATTATTTTTTGGCCAATATGTGCATTTTAATTGTTTGTCATTTCCTGCTATTTCAATGTCCATCTCAAAATTTGTTCTTTTTCTTTCCAACTCCGTTTCAGTCTCCTTGAAACCAAATAACTAGGACTAATAGATTTAAATGACATATGCAGGATTAGTCCAAGATTCTAGGAGCCTTGCTGCAGGAACTACCAAGTATCAAGCTAAGAGATGACTCAGATCACCGGTGCAACTAGCATAAATACAGTGTAGGTCTGGCAAGCTCAGAGCCAAATTTCATACCTGGAAGTTGAAGACATGGAAATGAGTGGAAACCATGAATTGAATTTTGAAAATGTAGCACATCTAATCAGTAACTACATGGAGTGTGCAATTATTTATAGTAATTTTAGACCTTGTATGCAGTGCTTATTTTATCCTCCTCAATAACTTTAGGACCAAAGACATTTGTCATTTCCTATGCCGAATGTAATTGTGTATATATAAGTCGATCTCCGATAACATCATCTGAATACATGCCATTGAGGCTAATTGTAACACAAGTACATTTTGCATTTATTAGAGACTTAAGTATACACCACATTGTAGCATTACATGTACTTACTGTGTATACTGTATACATATTTCTGTTGCATCTATAGGCTGTATATTTCTAACCTTGTTAGTAGAAAACTACACAAACAAAAAACAAAATAAAAAGCCAGCATGACAGCCATAATTATTTTTAAATGCAGCATATATTATATCACAAATCAATATAAATATACATGCCATTGAGGCTAATTGTAACACAAGTACATTTTTCATTTATTAGAGACTTAAGTATACACCACATTGTAGCATTACATGTACTTACTGTGTATACTGTATACATATTTATGTTGCATCTATAGGCTGTATATTTCTAACCTTGTTAGTAGAAAACTACACAAACAAAAAACAAAAGAAAAAGCCAGCATGAAAGCCATAATTATTTTTAAATGCAACAAATATTATATCAAAAATCAATATACATATACATGCCATTGAGGCTAACTGTAACACAAGTACATTTTTCATTTATTAGAGACTTAAGTATACACCACATTGTATAATTACATGCACTTACTGTGTATACTGTATACATATTTATATTGCATCTATAAGCTGTATATTTCTAACCTTGTTAGTAGAAAACTACACAAACAAAAAACAAAAGAAAAAGCCAGCATGACAACCATAGTTATTTTTAAATGCAGCATATATTATATCACAAATAAATATACATATACGTCAAAGATTCGCAAATCCAGGAGCCAAAGAGCAGTCATAGAAAAATTTAGTAGTTCAACCGTAAAAAATAAATATATTTTTCAGTTAATCCCCACAGTATCCCAACTCTTGAATTGAGAAAGAACCAGTGTGGAAAGTAGGATAATGGAAGACCTATCGGATTTCTTTCCATCTTTTCAATGAGATTTATAAATTTGACAAAATTATCTAAATTATACAAAACATTACCTGTAGTGCTAGGAGTCAATGTGTGAAGCATGATGAAGAAAAATGTACCAATTTCCTTCGACCTTTTCAAAGATATTTGTAGCTACTTGTTTTCCCCAGTTATTTCCACTAGTTCGTACAAGCTCTAAACATGTAACAAAACCAAGGTTTCCTTTGATGTATACTTCCACATTTTTGTAATTCGATTTGAAGTGGAAGATCCAATTCAGGTCCCAAAGTCAACTCCCATCTTTCCATAACAATATCATAACCAGAAATACAGCTAGCACCAAGATGTATGCATTGCACATTATTTCCCTTGGACCATATCATTCACATCGCACTCAAGTCACCTTTTTCAAATGCTTTGTAAAATTGTGCATTGGCAGCAATAATACCTGCTTGATTGTTTTCATGTAGCATCCTAATCCCATCACGAAGTCTTGTTGTTGGTGCATAGTCCTCAGCCTAAATAGCATTGTTCAACTCTACCTCCAATGACTTCTCATCTAACATTAAATTGTCACTTCTTGATGAGCCTTCTGCACGTCCACCCAAGCCATTGGAGGAATGGGCATATAATAGCCACTGAAGCTTGTTCCTGGAAACTACACTGAATTGACCCACACAAAAGAAGCCACATGATTTCCTAAGTTTAGATGTAAAAGCAAAACTGCAAATATTGACCATTTTTTCTCTAATGTAAACACGTTTATTTTGAATCATAAATTATACCATTAACTAGGAGAAACAAATGAAGCTACCATATTTAAAACTAAGAAACATCATTAACATGTAAACCAAGGCTGCTCTGGTAGACATGATGCCAATGTCATGAGAAAATGTGTTTACTATTAACCAATTATCAACAGCTACCCTCTAAATCCCCAAATAACCAAATATAATAATAGAAAATATTGTTAAAATTTTCCCAAACCAGCAAAACCAAATGCCAAATCTCTAAAAAATCCCACCCTCAGATGTCAATTTACATTTATACTCAACAATAGTCATAGGGATGATCTTAATGATTTCATTTGTTTCTATTGTTCATAATGGAATGCAGGTAAACCTGACTTAGCTTCGTTTTTCCTCTCATGTAATCGAAACAACTACAACTAGCATCTCAGTCATCAATTAGAGGAAATGTTGCCTCCATTGATCTCTAGCAAGAGACTCCCAACCTTGGCAGAAAAAGATAGAGAAGCACAAAGTAAAATCTCCATTACATCATTGATAGGTGTTACCAATGAATTTGTGCATGCATATTCAATGTTGATCCAACACTTTCTCTAGTATGTCTATTGGTTCCACAAGTTTGAGATCAGACCGAGTTCTACTGTCCAACATTTTCATTAGCATTGAGAGACACCAAATTCAGTCCTTCAGTTCAGGATTGAGTTCTATATTTAGCAGGATTCCCATGCATGCACATAACATTCAACACTTGTAACATGCATGGTAGTGTGATTTATTTAAATGGGTACTTTTCAATGTTTCACCAAGTTTCTGGGACATGGGGATGCGTGAGAGGGAAAAACATCGGAGGAACATGTGGAGATAACCCCAAATTTTAGGGGTGTCATGGAGAAAGTCATGATCCCTAGAATTGGGGACCCTGTGTCTAAAATCATAAAAAATATAAAATTAAAAAATAAAAATACCAAAACATAAATAATACATCTAATTGTATTTCATAATGAAAAGTTTGATAAACGCAACTTAGATTACCATTTTAGGTTTTATGGTTTTCTTTTGTTCAACTCTTTAAACAAATTCAAGTCAAATTTCAGGCAGGCTACCAAGCATCCCAAATTTCGAAGGGAAGGGTGCCCAGCAGTTCCCCACATAGGTAACATGGTTCTCGTTTTGTGCAAAACATTTTGCATCATGTTTCACTGAATTTAGATTTTTGGGGACACCAAAACATTTCACATCAAGTTTCATCAACCTGAAAGTGTGGGGAGCATAGCCCTCAGTAACACTAGTGATTTTTTATTTTGAGATCACTATTTTGAAAAAAAGTATATTCTTAGAAACTGACCATTTTTAGCAAAATGTTGAAAATTTGAAAACACATATAGTAGTTTTCCAATAGGGTATTCTTCACTTTTGAGTTTGCTGTTTTGGGAAACTTCCTATTAGGGAAAGCCAATTAAGTCTCTAGATACCTAAATAACTAGGCATGTCCAAAACCACTGTCATGCCTTGTGGGGCCGTGTCAGACATGGACATGATGTCAACACATTCTCAACACATGTTTTTTCATGTCCTGGAATCAAGACACGAAAAAACACATGTTGGGCACGTGTTGACATTGTGTCCTATGGAGGGGTCATCCTCCACACCTGTAAGATGTAGATCCTCTAATGGGAAGAGAGGAGGAGGAAGAAGAGGGTCAGGGTAGTCATGAGTTTGTTGATTCAGGCATGGAGAAGGACTATTGACATATGAGTTTATTCCATCTTGATCTCATATATGATCTACCCGTTTTTGTATTTACTATTGACTACTACTAGTTGCCATTGGCATTCTGACATCTATGTAATACATTTTGATTTTGATGACTTAATGATAAATATGGTTTTGACATTTTGATCTATCATCTTTTTTCTCATTGTTATTTGTGAATGATAGAATGTGTAATGTGTATTGATTCTAATTTCTAACTAGTAATTTCTATTGAATACTTGTAAATGTTCTAGTTTCTAAAAAACTGGATCTATATATCTATATTTTTAATATATATATATATATTTATATATAACATGTCCTCTGTGTCCTGATTCTGGGGGTCCCCGTGTCTGTGTTGGACACTCGTATTTTTGTGTTTCGTGTCGCGTGTCCTCGTGTTAGGTGACTTAACTAGATACTCTTTTTGAAGGAGTGTAGTGTGCAAATTCCGGTGATGATTAGAAAAAGTTTGTTTTTAGGGTTTCTAATTTTTAAAAGTGCTAACATGGATAGATTCATGCATTGACGGAGAAGAAAAAATAGAAATTTAAATAATTTTGTGAAAGTGCAAAAGTAGGTAAAATTAGGGCATCATGTCTAAAATAGCAGCAACAAGTTGAATGACTTGTGCATGCAGCAATGGGTTATATTTACATGTGAGTGTATGTTACCATGACCTTTAGAGTAGGTGAATCAATCAATGAGGAGATATATTTTACAGAGAGAATCCTATCCATTATGCTTTTTGCTTTTGGAATCTTATCCATTATGTTTTTTGAAGTCTCGTCAAATGTGTTTTTTTCTAGATCTTATCTTGTCTATTTTGATCTAAAAGGAGAGCACTCCACTTGAGGTCTATTAATAGTGGGAGCAAGTTGAATGGGTTGTACTAGAGTAGTGGGTTATGTTTACATGTGGGTGAAAATTACCATGACCTAGTATAGGAGGTGGATCAACCCATGGCAGATATATTTGACATGCTTTTAACAATATGGGATCATGCTATTAAAGATAATGCAATTGCAAGAGCCATTATATGGGAAGATGTAACCCTAGTCAGTTAACTAGGGTTCTTGGTCAATTAACCAAGCAGTGTAAGTCCCTAGCAAGTATCTAGGGCACCTAGCTTATCTAGGGATATTGGTCTAGGAACAAGTAATATGAGCTATGGCAAAAGTCCCTAACTGATCGCTAGGGCCTCCTAGTTGATTACACCGGAGATTATTGGTCAGGGACCAAGCATTGCATACTCCTAGTAGTTATCTAGGGTATTTGGTCTAGGACCAAGTCAGATAATCCCCTAGCAATTAGCTAGGGCCCCTAGTTGATCCCTAAGGAACCTAGTTAGTTAACCATGTGGATCTTGGTCAGTTAACCAAGAAAATCGAGATGTGTGATGCCCTTCTCTCCTAGGTATTCGAGATGGTTGAGTTGGGTTGTTTCCTCAAGGGACTAGCCACCCCTTGATGGAGTCACTAGCACTTGACCTTAGGAGCAGTCAAGAGGACCAAAGGATCACATCATTCGATATGAACTTCCCTTATATGGTCATCATGAACTTCTAGTTATTGCATGTGACATGTGGACCACATACCTTGAGAGAGAGGGTTTAGGAGTTGTTGATTCTTTTGTTTAGCCCTGTGTTGAACCTTGGTCCCTCCCTCCTTTGTTATCCTTATGGTTATCCATTTTGTTTATTTGTGGTTAGAAGGGTTTCTTTCCTTGGATTACGTGGAAAGTAATTCATCTCTGACTTGTTTTCATGGTATCTGACACAAAAAGCTATACTTACCTCTCCAACTCCTAGGAAGAGGAAGGTATGATCAATCAATGTTCCACCACTCACTTTTAATGATGCAACCAACCATGAAAAAACCACCGCAAATGCCCCCTGAAATGAAAAAGATGAATCCTTGTTGAAAATTTGGATAATCACACCTTAATCCCACCACAGTCGTAATTTAAAGAAACATGAATGGCATAATTAGATCTGAGTCATTAAATACTATTTCATTTATTTATCATTTTAATATCAACATTGGATACAAGATGGGTTGTCCGATATTTTTCCAGCAACTCAAAGGCATTGTGATTGGCGAAGTCTTCAAACTGTCATGAGAATGTCAACTGTCATTTAATCAATCAATTGTGCATATTTTACTTTGGAAATTTACAAAAACCTCTGCATAATCTCTAATCATTGAAGTGCATGGGAAAACTATTGAGTTCATGATTGTTTCCCATTTTGATGCAAGCTCACAACTAAAAGTAGAGAAAGAAACAAACACAATATCACACAAGGACAAGAGAGAAAAAATTTGCCGCGTATACAATCTTTACACTCTATACTTAAAGAATAGAATACAATGATTTTTATATAAATTCACCCATAAAGAGAAACCTTGGATGAGAAGGAAAGCTAAAATAAAAAGAAGTATCTCTTCCAAGAAGGCAAGATTTGGATGAGAAGAAAGCTCTGGAAGAAAAGCAGAAAGCTATTTACAATATTCACTTTCCATTTGTAGAAATGTGTATGTATTTGACTTTCACTGACAATGTATCAATAACATATTTACTTTCCTAGGGAGTTGAAATGATTACCAAACCATTTTGCAATGCATTAGCTCCTAGCAAAGACATCCCTAGAAACAATTTCAAATTAATGGTTACATCCTCATGTGCTTGATTTGGTGACATGTATGTTGCATTTTGAGTTTCAACACATTGAATGCATATCAGCTTTGCCTAAAGTACATTAAATTTAAATGTATCTAATATACTCCTAAAATATCAGTTGTGGTGTTTGAGGTTTATTTCCATATTATTTTCACTAAAATACATAATTGATGCAAACAAAATAAACCTACTTGTGGGTCCAAATACAGAATCACTACAAACTAAACATTGATAAGAATTCTTATGATGCATAGTTCATAGTGCATAGTCCAGGGGAAGGTTATGTGTTGGGTTGCAGCAAAATCGACATGAAGATAACAGCTCGAACAACAAATTAGAAAATTATAATAGAAAGGCACTCTCCTGACAACATATTTAGGCTCAAAATAAGGAACTTCATTGTGATAGACAACATTGGAAACTCTTATAGTGGCCCAGACTAAGAGTAGTCCCATTTCTTCAATTTGTCTCTTCATTTGTAAATCGTTTCTACAATTGACCCTTATTATCTTATTTTATTTCTTTTCAACGTACAATTGTTACTATTTTAAGAGATGGACTAGGCACTCCTTATATTGCCACTTTTATTGATTGTATACTAGAGCTTGAGGAGTTCATCTTTCATTTCTTTGTTGAGGATTCCATCTCCATGCAGATTAGTACCTATGTACATAGTGTCTATTTTTTCTTGAAAAGCATGGTAAGCCATCAATTTTCAACAAGAACTCTAACTTCTAAGTAGAATTGCAAAAAATAAAAATAAAATAACAAACATGGTGGAAACGCTTCAAATCAAAAGGAAAAATGAAATCATCCATAAAGAGAAAATTTAAAGCCATGATGAAAAAATGAAAGACCCGTAAAAGACAACAACAAATAACTCACCATTGAAGTAGTGTACTCTTCAAAAGACTCCCTGTATATGTTATAAATTTGTTGCGAATAATCCTGTGGTGGATTTTGCATGCACATGTTGTAAATAGTACTGTGATAGCAAAGGTAGCATACATCTTTGACATGTTAAATTTGATAGAAATTGGAGAAACGCTAAAACAAAACACACAGGAATATTGAATCCGACTTCCAAGAGCCCTTGAAGCTAAAATCGGTAAGAAGATTTAATGGGAAAAAAGAGGATACGTGTAAAGCTTTATGTACTCCTCGGAACTGAAGTGCTGCTCAGGAATTTTTTCTAGAATGTTCTTTCGCTTCGTAATTCCCTTCTGCATAAATTCCCATCCCATTTCCAGCTCCATAATCTTCCTCTCGCTCATCATAATTTTCTAAAACTCAAACCCTCGACCTTACCCCAAATGGGACACTCTCCCTGCAATCCAAAATTTCGATTAAAGATATCTCTGAAACAACATAACAGACGGCCACGACAGACTCCAGCGATAGAAAATACCGACTGAAACCCTAGGTTAAGAAAAAGGTAATGTTGACCGTGTAAAATGGTTAGTGATTAGATCAACAGCTTTCATGTAGGATTTCAACAATTTTCGGGAAAGAAAAAACCACGACCTAACAGGTATCGAGACAAAAATGGCAGAATTGGAATAATTTTACTAGAAGCCATGCATTTTTCTATTTGATACCAGGGTGCAGGGGTTGGAGTTCAGATCCTTAAAATATGTCGAAAATTAAAATAGATTAAGATTAATGAACAAGATTTTTACCTTATTTCGTGGAGCCGAGAGAGTAAAAATAACAATTCAAGACCTGGAAATGTCTCAGACTAGGGCCATGGCGCATTGTCCATCTTCAGTCTACAGCTGCGAGGGATTGATCTGTGGGTGTATGAGTTGAGAAAAGAGTAGTACTATTTATGGATATTGGGCAGGCACCAGCCGCTTTTTCTTTACGAGAATGAAAAGAGTGAAAACGCTCACGATAAATATTGAACATATCAACACTCTTTGGAACGACTAAATGAATCTATGCCACTTGAGGCAAGGGGACTCGATCTCTCGTCCTTTCCAGGAAACAAATATCATTTCCGCCAACCGTCAAGTGTCGGTACGCTGGTTAATAATTTGGGGAGTTTAGTTATTTCGAGAATTTCTCAAAATAATTGTTTTAAATATTAAATATGATGGTGAATCACAATCAGCATTCAAAATTGAACTCTTTCCAGCCCTTCCAAAGGTTATAGCCCTTACTAGAAGTGTAAAGTTAAAATTACCTTTAAAAAAAATTTAAAATTTGAATTTTATCCTTCGAATAAAGAAGGCAAAATTTATATCAAAATTTTAAAAGGGCAACATTTGAAAGCACCCATCCATATAAATTTCTCAATATTTCACAAGATGTTGAAATTCCTATTCTGCAAAGTTCGACTAGTCATTCAAAATATTGGAAATATGATAAATTATAATCATGCACTCAGTGCTTAGTTGTGCAAGATGACCAGTGATGATGGATAACTACGAGGAACTAGCCACCGCAATGTGAGTCTGAGTCCCAAGTTACTTGTGGATGCAATATAAAGTGTGACAAAGTGTCGACGACTATGCTATAACAACAAAGAACAACTACTAGTCTACTACTAGGCCAGACATAAACTCAAAACTTTGTGCCTACTACTTATGTGAACCTCGCTACCAATGTCCAGTCATTTTTCGTCAAAATGAAATTCAAAAACGTTGGGTTGATGAGTCCTCCTCTACAAGACTTCATTTATTGCATGAATATCATAGACTCACAACAACTATAAACAACACTCAATGTCATGCAAATACAAATAATGGCCTATAGCTAGGATCACAAACTGTGCAACGGTCGAGTTATGCATTGCTATAGAGAGGTGTCATTGGGAACACGAAATGGACAAACAATGAGTTAGAAAAAACATTTGGACCAAAGCAACTGCAAAATGGTTATTAATAAAATTAAAAAAAAAAACAATTGTTGGCTCAAGAATAGTCTTCAATTTGATGGCTGGCATGATCATGATGTAATATCCCTCCATTCTTTAAAACATTTGTGGTTTCTCACAACATTTGTCCTCAATGCTCACCAACAAAATACATATAAAAATTACTTGTCTTTACATCCTCTTATCTTTAAATCCTCATCTCATAGTCATACCTATGGATTATTATGCATGCACATCCTCACCTTATAATATCAATTCCATAAAATATCAAATATGTCAACACGCAAAGAGTAAGACACAACTATAAGTAAGTGTTATATCAAATTTAGTATATAAGTCTTGAATTGACACTTTCAATGGAGATTTGACACATTGGATTGTTGTCATATTCTTATCACTCCTTACCAATGTGATTGCAAGGCATTCTTTGAAGGTGAAGTCCATAATTTTAGGTCATTTTCCTCATTATCATGCCTTATGGTAAGACAATAAAGAAGGTAGTGGCCCGCATTAGCATGGAAGATGGTTTCGACATAGAGGTATACACATTAATTGTTTTCATTAAATTACTTAAATTTCCTACCCGTGACTACCTATTCACTGAATTATGGACTAGTACAAAACATAACAAATTTTAGAGCCTCAAGCCCTTAATTACTCACACCTATAACTTTCTCAAATCTAGGCATTAATAAATTTATTTTGGTGTTTTTCTTCAATTTAATGAAAGGTGGATTGTTGAGACTTAGACATGTAGTGAGTTTCAAGGCTTCAGTTGACTTAGGCTTGATTCCATTGCCCCTTCATCCAATATGTGTATGCTATCACGACAAGTGTTGAACAACAAAATTTGATGCCACGACCCCGGTTATGCTAGCATTGATAACTTGATTGGTATGTAGGATTTTTTTTAATGTTTTCTAAGTTGTGTATTATTTTTTCATAGGTTCCCAATACCCATGA
>LPNX010296916.1:0-49666 GCA_001517045.1 Pseudotsuga menziesii | reverse complement strand
TGGTTCTAGTTTTTCTTCAATACTATATCTATTTACGACATCTTGCACTATGCATAAGATCATGGGGATGCCCCAATATGGTCATCGCATAGTCTAAGTATTTTTTCTGTCTAATGAAGTGTGCTCAAACTCGAAAAAAATACAATAGAATATAATAGTTGTTATGTTACTAAACTGTAAAATTAATGTTACATATATGACAAATTAATGTGTTCAAAATAAGTTTTCTTTAAAATATATCATTTTTTTATGTAGTTATTAAGGAATGCTCAATTGTTTAAAATTGTAAAACATTGGAAGAACAATCTTTATTTTTTGCATTTTTTTGTTGAAAAGGTTTAGTTAATTTATATTGGTCAATTGAAGTACAATTATTTATATTTCCTTTCATCTTTGAAGGGATACAAGAATAAATGCCCTTCCAATTGAAATTAATACCCACCCTTCAAATTTGATCACTGATCATAACCTCATTTGTATTTTGGTTGGCCTGCGAAACAACGACCGTGAGTTTATTACTCAAATTAATTATTATTATATATAAATGAGAACTGTGAAACAACTTATTACATCCTTTTTGTTATATTACTTTAGTAAAGTATTTTATTATTTTAATGATGTAAGAACAAAATATTATTACATCATTTTTGTTATATTACTTTAGTAAATTAATTTATTATTTTAATGATATAAGAACAAAATATTATTTTGTAATAAGACAAAATATTCCAATGTATTGATTTTTTTTAAACTTATTTTTGCATGTTTTTAACTTCTTGCACTAAAATAAAAACAAAGTTACAAAATTACTAACGAGCGTAGATCCAAATCCTAGGCTCTATCAAGCGCCGAGAGGGATCAAATCTCTTCGTAGGTATCCATTGATTTGATTCAAACCAAAAGACACATATTTTTATTTAAGGTCCACATATAATATTTTATTATTAATATTTAATATTATTTATGGCCCACATATAATATTTTTTATTATTTTTTATTTTGTTATGAACTAACATTACAACATTTCCCCATACATGGTTTTAAAACCATATGCAAGGCCCTCCTACAACCATGGGTTGTTTAGGAGGCCTTGCACATGGTCTTAAAACCATGTGCAAGGCCCTCCTAAACCATGTACAATAAAACAATGGGTTGTTTAGAAGGACTTGCACATGGTTTTAAAACCATAAACCATGTGCATGGTTTTAAAACCATGATTTAAAACCATGTAAATAAAAACCATGTGCACATGGTTTATGGTTTTAAAACCATGTGCAAGGCCAACATTTTTTATTATTTTGTTAAGTAAAAACATTACAACATCTCCCCCATATTGTGTTTTTTTCCTCACCCTAGGTAGGAAGATTACAACATCTCCCCCATATTAGGTTTTTTTTCTAGTCGACATTTATTTTGGCCTATAATTGCAACGATAGGCGCTCTACAACCCAGTATGGGGGAGATCTTGTAACGTTACGTAACGTTATTTTTATTAATAATTTTTTTTTTAATTATAGGCCAAAATAAATGTCAACTAGAAAAAAAAACCTAATATGGGGTAGATGTTGTAATCTTCCTACCTAGGGTGAGGAAAAAAACACAATATGGGGGAGATGTTGTAATGTTCTTACTTAACAAAATAATAAAAAATGTTGGCCTTGCACATGGTTTTAAAACCATAAACCATGTGCATGGTTTTAAAACCAAACCATGTGCACATGGTTTTAAAACTAAAACCATGCACATGGTTTTTATTTACATGGTTTTAAATCATGGTTTTAAAACCATGCACACGGTTTATGGTTTTAAAACCATGTGTAAGGCCTTCTAAACAACCTACCATTTTATTGTACATAGTTTAGGAGGGCCTTGCACATGGTTTTAAAACCATGTATGGGGAAATGTTGTAATGTTTTTTTTTTTTGTAAATAAACCATTATATTACTGTATATAGTCCATATTACATAGCAGAAGGACGACTATGGCCGGCCCAAAAACGGGGGAGCCTTAGTCCTAGCCAGCAACAGCCTAGCCGAGATTGGAGAAAAACTAATTGGACAAAAAAATATAGTGAATTCCCATATCCTTTTACCCCCCCTGATATCTCTATTTCTGTGATGGATCCTGATCCTATTACAGAGATTCCCCACCCACAAAAAGGGCGATTTAGTGGCTCTATCGCCATCCATCTCATGGAAGGAAACATACTTCCTAGTAATAAACCGTCTATAATTTTAGAGGCTGAGACACATCATCATAAAGTAATACAAATAGAGAGACAGAGACTGAACAGCAAATCAGATCCCACCAGGAGGGATGATGTTCCAGCGAGGAGAAATAGCAGAAGGACTTCCGGTCGCAGGGAGCTGCATACTTGAAACCAGCGATGACGACGGAATCATGGTGCCTGTGGGGTTTTGAGCTTCCTCTCGGCCTCCAAGGCCTTCCTTTTCACAACAACCAGTCTTTTTCCAAGGCCGGGCCGTCTCCAGAGCACAGCGATCCACTGGGTGGAAAGGAAATCCTAGGCGAGCAACTAGGACATCCAATTTGTGGTGCATAGTGTGACATTCCGCATTGTGTTCCTTCCAGAATGGAACTGGTTCAACATCCCTAGCCTGTTTTGATTCTTGAATCATCACAGAGTGCTTGACCAGATGAATCATGACCCAATATGTCATAAGCATCCGATCATAAGCAGAAGCACGACCTGCAGTGTTTCCCAGGTCCAAGACCCACTTAGCTACCTCAGCATGCAGGTTCTTCCTGGGCATAGCTTTCACTTCCGCCTAAAGCCCTTCCACCACCCTCTCTACTTCCAGCCTTATGCTGAGCAGGACGTGCTCCTTATACCGGTCTGCCTCTTCTTGGGCCAAAATCTGTGCGCGAGTTGCTTGGCGAGTTTGGCGTTTAGCCAAATTCCTTTTAGCCAACTTAATTATGGACACATCCCCTAGATCTCCTTCCCGCATGGGTTGTCACTTTGGAGCCATTGTAGGAAAAACCAAGGGCAAGAATGACCACATGAAGCAACAGATGGGGCTCTTACCAGGGCCTAGCTCACTAGCGCTGCACCAGATAGAGGGAAAATGCACAGACCTGCGAATCCTGGCATGTAACTTGTCTTGGAAGAATGCAAGGTCACCTGGATATAACAGATGGTCATCTGTGGGAGCGTAGTCATCCCTGAGAGGATCCTGCATCACTCCCATCATGATTCCCCAGAACTCTGTCCTGTGTTGATTATGGTCTCTGTCCGAACAATAATCCTTGCACTAAGAGCCAAGCATGGAAAGGCCGACGCCAGGGAGTGAAATGATGAGGAAGGACCAAACCCAGCGCTGATAGATTTTAATGCCAACCATTCTCATATGCATTATCCCTAATGCATGTGGGTGTACTCGCACCTCTGATTGCCACCTGTTCTCCCATCCGGTTGATCGACCAGCTGTGTGGACTCGAAAATATCCTTAATGGCCATGTGATGGCATTGCTGGGCCCATCCCTCCTCTACGAAGACGTCAAGTCTATCACATTGGAATATTATTCCACATTCCACGCTAGCATTTGCTAGACAGTCCGCCACCTTATTCGCTTCCCTTCTGAAGTGGTGAAAGGAGGTGGCAGGGTGCAACAGAAGGAGGACATGCAGGCACTCCAATCTGTAAGCAAGTCGCCAGCTCAGAGATATTTTTTTGGTCTTTTGGCCAGTTAGGAGATGTTTGGCTACTGAGATAAGGATGATGGAGTCACCTTCTATTATCACTGGTAGGAGACCCCCCTGATTCAACATTTCCGCTCCACGTATGAGGCCTTCCAGCTCAGCGGAATTATTGGTATCCTCCCCAATGGCTCCCATAAACACTATCCTGATCTGTCCCTCGTGGTCACGAACAAGACCACCGAAACCAGCCTGGCCCGGGTTGCCGCAAGAGGCTCCATCAAATTTTAGTTTAAAGACGCCGGGGGGCGGAGCCGACCATGAATTAGGACTGGAAGGGATGCATAGCTTATCTCGGTAACACAGAGCTTCCATGATTGGCTTATTCAATCCCCAATTCTCCACAATGTGGAGTTCCTCCTTGGGTACAATCTTATCATGTTCATTCCATTGCATGCATTTGATCGATGATACCAAACTATCATGCACCATGTTCTAGACTGCCTCCGTGATTTTTCTTCACCCACGGAAGATCCTAGCATTTCGCTCTTTCCAGATACACCACATTGCCATGCCCGGAAAAGCCTCCCAAATGGTTCTGAGGATGGGGTTAGAGAAAGCTTGCTCTAGTCTCTTATGGTCTGGGGGGGAAGCCCTTTGATCCTATCGCTCCTTCTGAACATGAACGCCTCCTTATCCCAAATTGTTGCCGCAAAGGGGCAGTTTTCCAATAAGTGGCCCATCGAGTCCTCCGCGTGCATACACATACAACATTGGGATGGTCCAATAATCCTGCGTTTTTGCATATTGTCACAAGTGAGAATTCTTCCTTTGATGACAAGCCAAACGAAAAGATCCACCTTGGGCCATAAGTTGACATCCAAATTTTTTTTCCAGATGTCATCCATTTCCACATTCCTTTTCATTCTGATGCTGTAGGCCTCTTTGACAGTGAATGAACCTTTTGGAGAATATTCCCACCGTAAAATATCCGGGCCCTCCTGAGTCCTGACAAAGCATTTGCTCAATTCCTCCTGAAAGGCCTCCCAGTCTTCCTCACTCATTAGGGCTAGTTTCTCGGGAAATTCCCACCGCTAATATTCTTCTTGTATTCCCAGATTCCATGACTGGTGCATGAGAAACCTGCCCCTCTCGATCTCCTGCTGTTTGATATGGTTCCATCGGGGATTTCTTCCGAGGATGGGGAATTGGTTCCATGAGTCATCCTAGAACTTTGTTAAATTTGAGCATATAGATCTGTAGACAAGTACACAACTCACAAAGAATATCTCACAATTTACTCAGCCATTGAAGAATGAAACAGTGCAAAAGGCTTGCAGCTGTGAATGCTTTCATTAATCAAAAAAGTAATCCAGATAATAATTACAATGATGTAAAATGGCTTTAATAGCCACAAGCAATTCGAATCCACATGAGGAAGTTCGAATTGATGACTCTACTTGACTGTAGGTAACCAAGACTTGTCTAAATCACAATTGGAGTTCTAAAACACAACTAACTGTTACATTTAGTATTAAATAATGGTTAACTGACTGTGGTAGGTGAGAAAAGTGCCCCATATGTGTGCAATTAATTAAACCATTATTTAACTGAATTTAACTGACTCCTAACTTGTCTTGACTAGTGATCAACTGAAGTTAAGGACCCAGTAGTTAACTGTCCTTGTCTAAATCATAACCGGAGTTCTAAAACACAACCAACTATTACATTTAGTATTAATAAATGGTTAACTGACTGTGGTAGGTGAGAAAAACGCCCCACATGTGTGCAATTAATTAAACCATTATTTAACTGAATGTAGAGAGCTAGAACTGAATGTAACTGACTCCTAACTTGGCTTGACTAGTCATCAACTGAAGTTAACTGACCTTGGTTGGTTTCGACACTCCCAGTTGCTTCCTAAATTCTAGGGNGGTAAGAACAGCCCCAAGTGTTAGGAGCAGGTGTCCAGGCGGATGCAGAAAATCTTCCTCTTTCCTAGTTCTGTGAGAAGATGAGCATGTGATCAATGGTAGAGGAGCACTGGGACTGTTGAGAGCGAATTCTGGAGCTCCATAGTCTGATATATCTTCTGCAATAGATAATGAATCACATAATAAAATTTCAGCAACCTCATATGAGGAAACTAACACCAAATCCCCATCAGCAGTTTTGAAGAGAAAGTGCGGTACTTGATTTTTCACACCGGAATTGGTGAGAGCAGCTACAAGCATGACTGAATGCTTTTGAATTTTAAAATATGAACCAAATAATATCATATCAGAAAGTAAATCAGATCTAAACAATTTCAAAACAGATCCAAAAACGTTAAATGGAATCAAATCCCTAGCAGCAGTTTTGTAGGAGACTTGCGGTACTTGTTTCTTCACACCGTTGATGAGAACAGCTACAAGCGGTACTGAAAGATTATGAATTTGATATATTAAACCAAGAAATATCAGATCATATATAAATAAGATCATATCAGATCCAATAAGGTTAATATCAGATTCAAATAAATGGTTAACCGAGATGGTGGATGCATGGCTTTCTTCTTCTTCAAAATTCTGAATTTTGGTGCATGCAATCCTGCAGGAATTTGCTAGAAAAACTAGATCATGGGGAGCGAATGGATCACTCTAGTAATCTGATATTTCTTCCAAAATATCCAAGGTATCACATATTTTCACACCAGCAGCAACATTAGAGGGAGAAAAATCAAATTTCTCTTCATTTTCGGAAGCAATTACTGGTAAATTTTGCACAGAATTTAAAGGAAAATCACCGATGAATGTTTGCATGGAAGTGCAGCAGAATTTTTCTTCAATATCAGAGATTCAAATTTATTCTTCTGTTTCAGCAATATGAGAAGATGAGATATCAGAGATCTCATGAACTTCTGAAGCATCAGGAGAAGGAGTCACTGCATGGAGACTATCTTCAATTCGAATTGACTGTGTAGAAGTTTCTGCTTCTTCTTCATCTTGAACAAATTCATCAGAGAGAGTGGAGGCTGAGATTTTTGGATCAAGGATGCTTGTGGTGCTTCCAAATCCAAAGGTTATGACCAATATTTTCCATAGTTCCAGTGGATCTTTAATAGATCTACTGAGGTAGCGCATGCTAGGAGAAAGAGCAAGTTCCATTATTTCAAAAGCTTTATCCTTTGCCTTTAGCCAGTCATTATCACTCTCAAAAGAATTTCTACCGAATCCATTAGACACTAAATAAAGTTTTTGTCTTCTCAGACATATAGTCATCTTCACCCCCCATTCAAAATAGTCTGAGGATCGGGTGAGAAGAGGAACTGTTGAATTCATTTTGAAGTTGTACCTGCAAAACAAAAAAATGATCCAGTAGGAGATATAAGGAGGAGAAGTGCCTTGTCTGTTGAGGCTCTGATACCATGTTAAATTTGAGCATATAGATCAGTAGACAAACACACAACTCACAAAGAAGATCTCACAATTTACTCAGCCATTGAAGAATGAAACAGTGCAAAAGGCTTGCAGCTGTGAATGCTTTCATTAATCAAAAAAGTAATCCAGATAATAATTACAATGATGTAAAATGGATTTAATAGCCACAAGCAATTCGAATCCACATGAGGAAGTTCAAATTGATGACTCTACTTGACTATAGGTAACCAAGACTTTTCTAAATCACAATTGGAGTTCTAAAACACAACTAACTGTTACATTTAGTATTAAATAATGGTTAACTGACTGTGGTAGGTGAGAAAGGCACCCCACATGTGTGCAATTAATTAAACCATTATTTAACTGAATGTAACTGACTCCTAACTTGTCTTGACTAGTCATCAACTGAAGTTAAGGACCCAGTATTTAACTGTCCTTGTCTAAATCATAACCGGAGTTCTAAAACACAACCAACTATTATATTTAGTATTAATAAATGGTTAACTGACTGTGGTAGGTGAGAAAAACGCCCCACATGTGTGCAATTAATTAAACCATTATTTAACTGAATGTAGAGAGCTAGAACTGAATTTAACTGACTTTTAACTTGGCTTGACTAGTCATCAACTGAAGTTAACTGACCTTGGTTGGTTTCGACACTCCTAGTTGCTTCCTAAATTGTAGGGATTGATCTAGGAGACTCCTAAACTTATGCAATCAAGTGCAATAAGTGGCAGTGAGCCTCAATTAGTGTTCCCCACACTTTGGTAACTGAAACATGTTCCCCAATTAGGTCAAGTTTAACCAATGCTGCTAATGAATATAAATAGACTGGATGGACTCCCGATTTAGACATATGACCAAATTTGGACAAGGGAGGATTAATAATCCTAACAAACTTCGCCCGATTGCCATCTCTGATTTCCCAAAATCTATGCTCTTGGATTATAGATCATCCATCTAAGGCCTTTAACCAGATGGGGGAGCCACTAGGAGTTTCATTAAAGCGGACCAGGGCATGACTAGGCCTTCCCCTGGCATATTTTATACTCCACAATATGGCCCAAGGTTTCGATGAGTGGGTGACCCATCTCAACCAAATCTTGGTCCCCAATGTCTCTGACATGATTTCAGGATCCCTCAGACCAAGACCACCCTGAGCCTTAGATTTGCAGACATCCTCCCAGCTCACCAAAGAAAATTTTTCCTTTTCCCCACTTGATCCCCATAGGAAATTATGTTGAATGCTTAGGATTTGCTTGAGGATAGCCTTAGGAGCCGCTAAGACCAAGAAAAGGTATGTCGGCATTTCCTGTAAAATATACTTGATCAAGATCAACCTGCTAGGAAAGTTAAGAGTGTGGAAGACCCAGCTGGATAGTCTTTGCTTGAGTCTGTCCAAAAATTCCTACCATTCTACTTTTTTTGGCCTTCCAAGCCCCATGGGGATACCAAGGTATTTGGTCAGGAGATCTCCTTTGGAGAAACCCAGGACTCTCACGATATTTCTCTGGGTGGTTGGGGGGGGTATTAACAAAGAAGACTTGGGACTTATTGGGATTAACAACCAATCCTGAGGCCTAAGCAAATAGGTCCAGGATTTTTTTGAAGCTTCTAGCTTCTTGGACTGAAGGGTGCCCCATGAGCATGGTGTTATCCATGAATTGCTGATGTGTTTGAGGGGGCGTCCCCTCCTGAACTATCACTCCACAGATTGTCCCACGGTTGACCTGGTCATTAGTTAGGTGGCTCAGACCCTCCGCCATGAGAATGAATAAGAAAGGGGATAGGGGGTCCCCTTGATGAATTCCCCTAGAGGGTTGAAAGGACGATGTCGGAGGCCCATTAAGGAGGATATTAAAGAATGGAGAAGAGACCAGGACCATGACCCACTCCACCCAAATGGGAGAAAATCTGTATGCCCCCATCATTCTCTCCATAAATTCCTAATTGAGTTTGTCATAGGATTTTGCAATGTCAAGTTTGATCATCATCCCAGGGATTCTAGAGCTTTTAAGCGAGTGCAGCACTTCATGAACTAGAACTACTCCATCCTAGATTTTTCTTCCTTCCACAAAACTGGATTGTTCCGGACTTATAAGCACCGGAAGGAGGGGTTTGAGTCTGTTAGCAATGACTTTGGAGATGATCTTGTATATGACATTGCATAGCCCAATAGGTCTAAATTTATATGGAGACTCCGTGCTTGCTTCCTTCGGGATGAGGGTGAGAAAAGTAGAGTTAAAAACTTTGAGGACTCCTTTCTTTAGTCTAGATTCTTCCACAATAGCCAGCACATCTTCCTTCACAAGATCCCAGAAGAGGTGGAAGAAGTTGGAAGTAAACCCGTCTGGTCTAGGAGCCTTTCCTAGTGTCATCTGGTTGACTGCTTCCTCCACTTCTTGCATCTCAATGGGATTAACCAGCATTTCATTATTCTCTGCAGTGACCATTCTGGGAACTAATCTGGTGATTTTCTCAATCTCCCTACTTCTTTCTCCCACATCTTCTCTGAGGATCTCCGAGAAGTATTGGGTGAGTTCAGTTTCTATTTCCCTCCTAGTGTCCACTCTATCTCCATTTCTAGTTTTAAGCCCTTGAATTCTGGAGCTATTCCTGTTCTAGATCACTGAATTGTGAAAGAATTTAGTATCTCTCTCACCCTCCTTCAGCCATTTCACTCTCTCCTTCTGCTGCCAATATAGAGCCTCTTGTTTCTCTCTGGCTTCCAACTGTTCCATGAGATCCTTTTCTATTTTTTGCATTTCCTCATTCCATCCCATTTCCATGCCTTTTCTTTTGATGAGGTCCAGCTCCATCAACAGTTGTTTCTTTTCGTCAAAAATGTTTCTGAATTCCTCCCGGTTCCATTTGCGAATTTTCGCTTTCAGGGCTTTCAGTTTCTGCTGAAATCAGAACATAACGGTTCCTGGGGGGGGGGGACAAACTCCTGCCACTACTGACCTACCAGGTTTTTGAAGTCCTTGTGTTCCATCCAAAATATTTCAAACTTGAAAGGTTTCCCTTTGGGAGAACCAATCCCATCCTAGGAGAGACTGATGGGCCAGTGGTCTGAGCCATTCGTCGGGAGAACAACCACCATAATATCCCCCGAGCTGTGCATGATATTTTCTGACACCAAGAAACGATCAAGACAAGAGGAAACCAAATGCTCCCCTCCTCATTTGTTGTTCCATGTGAACCAGCCATTTCCCGTTTCCACGTCGACCAGCGGTCCCCGAGCTAGACAGTCACTGAATGCTTCTTGGAATTTGTCCATGGTTCGTCATCCTCCCTTATTCTCTTCAAGGTTGGCTATGAGATTGAAATCACCCCCAAGAACCCATTGATCCTATTCCGCTTGTTCCTGGATCCATTGGAGGAAACCCATAAAAGATTGTTTTTCCTGGAAATAGTTGGGTCCATAGATGTTTCCCGTCATACCCTGAAATCCTGAGTCTAGAAAGCAAAAGTCTACCATGAGTGAAAACTTGTGGGCTCGCCAGTTGGAGAGTTCGATCGATCGTGGTTGCCATAGAATAACAATGCCTCTTGATTGCCTTGCGGCGTCGGTGGCCATAACCTAACTTCCCTTCCAAATCTTGTCTTTGATTTTCAACAGACTTCCAAAACTACATTTGGTTTCCTGAAGAAACAAAATATTTGAGGATTCCTGTTTAAGCTTATGGTTTAAATCCTTCCACTTCCTAGGGTTACTACACCCTCTGATATTCCCAGAGATGAGATTCATTGACAAACCTTTTTGGCTTCGGAGAAGGCCATCTGGATCGTAGGATACTATCCAGATCCAATCAACTGGACTCCCACTGTTGCTATTTGCTGCTTATTGGTCTTTTGTCCATGGTGCAGTTCCTCCTTGGGAGATTTCCGTTTACTACCCTTCTGGGCATCTGGGTCGATTCCCAGGCATTCCGCCGTACCTGTTCAAATTATGGCCTCTTGGAGAAGTTCTAGTTGACGGTGGGAGACATATCCTTGTCCTTTCTTTCTACATTCTTCCTCTAAGGCATCCAGGTCAAGTTCACCCAGATCCATGTCTTCACCTTCGTCCTCCTCCACCCCTTCCATCTGCTGGGATTCCTTTGGCCCTAGGGATGCTGGGAGGCCTTCACGTTGGTCTTCTATCTGAGTCTTAGCCTGTGTCTCCTCACCCTCTTCCAGGGATGCTAGAGCTTTGAAGGAATTCCCTTGGGGTTTCTCATGGGTCAAGGTCTCTGAGCGAGCTGGGAGTTTTCCTCCTCCCTTGCCACGACGCTTGTTCTTAACCAGCATGAACCCTTCATCAACCATCGAGGTGGAAGGCGTAGGTGTCGCTGGGTTCGTCTTAGAGTTGTCTCTGGGACAGTTCCTCCCTAGATGACCATATTCATGGTAGAGCCAACATCTAAAGGGGAGTTGTTCATAATCAATGGGTTGGATCCACTCTTCATCTACCCAGTTTAGACTGATTGCTTCAGGCAGTTCTTGGGAGAGGTCCATATAGACACAAATCCTAGCAAAAGTTGTGTAACGTTGGAGTCTTGTTTGTTCTGCAACATTTATAAATTCTCCAAGACTGTTTCCTATATCATGCAAGGTCTCTAGGTCCCAGTACTCACCCGGGAGGGAGAAGAGGCAGATCTATACTGGGGCAATCGTAATATCTTCCGTTTCTGGGTTGAAACGCTCCTTCCATGGTTGTAGGAAGAGACCCGCTAACAAAAAATATGGGCCTCCTTCCATGATTCTGTCTCTGTCTTCCTGGTTAAAAATATGATGGTGAAGAAACCCTTTGACCCCAGCTGCAGGTCATAGTGGCCCTTGGGTTTCCACACCCCATTGATCCACTTAATCAAGTCCTTTTCCCTCGGCCATATCCCCACAAATTTCCCAATAAGAGCCTTTTCCTTCCAGATCCCGATCTTTTCCCTTACTGCCTCAGATCTGATCTGAATCGTGGGGATGGAGGTTGTTCGTAGGAAGCAGCCCCCCATGCTTGTTTGTTTGCCTTTCCTGGAGGTGGTGGACCTCCCCCCTAGCCCTCCTCAGCCTTGGAGGTTCTCCTCGAGCTAGATGGCCCATGCTCATGGGTGGGCATATCCTGCCCTGAAGTCTCCATGGCCCCCTGAAGGAGGCCCAAATGCTTGGAAGGGCTAGCAGCCCCAAGCGGACCGACGCCGCGTGCCTTGGGCCGAAAGCAGAAGGCATGCATTCCTTCAAACCCTCGCTAGTTCCGTTCCGCTCTGTTCGGGAAATGTTGTAATGTTAGTTCATAACAAAATAAAAAATAATAATAAATATTATATGTGGGCCATAAATAATATTAAATATTAATAATAAAATATTATATGTGGACCTTAAATAAAAGGATGTGTCTTTTGGTTTGAATCAAATCAATGGATACCTATGAAGAGATTTGATCCCTCTCGGCGCTTGATAGAGCCTAGGATTTGGATCTACGCTGGTTTAAAAAAATTATTTTTTATTAATAAAGATAACGTTACGTAATGTTATATAACGTTACGTAACGTTACAAGATCTCCCCCATACCGGGCTGTAGAGCACCTATAGGCGCAATCAGTGTTTAATACTCACATATCTACACCATGTGTGAATTTCTTTTTACTAAGTTGAAGAATAAAAACAACGTTATAGAATTAATCAAGGTTTAAGATGGAGAGATATACACCATGTGTGAATTCTTTTTAATCAAGTTGAAGATTCAAAGAATTATATCGTATGCTTTCTTATAAATGTAAAATGGAACATAAAATATTGTATGACTGATTGATATGAAGAGATTGATGGGTTTGGTCAATATAGTAAACTTGTTGAAAATGCAAATAACTATAGCATATGTTTGTTTGAATGTAAAACCAGCGTAGATCCAGCTTTACCCGGCTCTATCATGCGCCGAGAGGGATCAAATATTTCGAAGTGCAAACCCTGCTTCAAATAAAAACTAAACTAAGCTTCCTTTGACACAACCATCAAACCTCACTGCTAGCTCCTTAACTCAACCCAAAAATAAAAACTGAGATTCTTTTGAGACAACCATCAAACCTCAAACTGCTAGCTCTTTCTAGCATATCGTATTTATTCTAGAACACATGCATAGGTAGATGCCAATTTCATTTAACGATCCAATTTCATTTATACAACAAATGCATAGGCAGATACCATTTGTACAACAAATACACAACTCTCTGCAAATGATTTTTACAAGTTTTTACAACTTCATATGAACCTCATGGTGGGTACTGTTCATATAAAGAGCAGAGCAGACTAAGGCAGAAAATCCTCGTTACTAGAAGCTGCCCTTGTATCTATCCTTCTCTGTCTTTTCACATGTTTCATTTTTAATGTATATTCTCTTTGCTGCGGGTTAAAGCTTGTTATGTGAACTGTAGAGAGGAATCGTGTTGCCCGGATTTTGATATAATTTGTCCGAAGGAAGCCTCCTATTTGCAGGCGAAGCAACTGCAAGTTTGCCGGAAGAGAGTTGCAGTAAATGACAGGCATGCAGATTGTAAGTATAAGTCTGCAGGATATGTAGAACGAAATGTACAAAATGGTTATTTGTACATACAGCTGCAGTGAATTGAATGGAACAAACATATGAAGGGTTAAGGCCTCAGGGCGACCTGCGCAACAACCCACAGACACCATCCAGCACCGCTGGTATTTTTTTTTCCAACATTTTGTTTCTTTACTGTCATACCTAATATAATAATGAGAAGCAAAATCAACTTACTTTAACAAAAATTCGGCAAACCTTGCATTTTTAAAATGATTTCGCACATTTGGGATTCATATATCACATAGTCCACGTGAAATTGGATAGATCGCAAAACTTATTCTTGAGTGGGAGTTTTAGCCTTTAACATTTAATGATCTTTTGACAGTTTTTTAAGGGAGAAGGATTCTGGTGCTCGCCATCAATCACAGAAATGGACTACGGGGGAGAATACATCAAATACTATAATAATCTACTCGTATCAGTTTCTATAATTCAATCATTTCTTATATGCATACTTGATATAGAAACTTAAATTATACGCATTCGCATACCTGAGACAAATTCAAGAAGTCACCTCAGACAAATTCTAATTAGATGCCACCTCGATACAAAGAAGCAAATCCAAGAAGTCATTCAGAGAAAACATACTTCTTATACTTTCTATACTTAGTATGTAGAGGTTTCAGATCCACTTCTTATGGATCTAGATGTTGGTTTGTTGTGCTAAGATANATCTAGATGTTGGTTTGTTATGCTAAGATACATCTATATATTGTAATCTTTTCTTATTAATCAAGTGAATTAGTTTGACCATTCCTTATGTAGGCGAGCCTATGAGTTATGTTNCCATTCCTTATGTAGGCGAGCCTATGAGCTCTGCTCTCTGCCTTCTAGTTCTTAGTTGGTATCAGAGCTTGGGTGAGTAAATATTGGGTGAGTGCTGGGCTGTGAGACGCTGGATTGTGAGAAGCCATTACCATCACCATGAAGGAAGCATATCTATGATTTCTGCAGTGGGCAATCCACGACCGGCTGTGAGCGTTGGTTGCTGATGCCATGAATATTTGCACCTGATCCCGAAATCGTGGCCGTGACTGAAGAGCCTGATCCTTGCGAGTGTGGTCGTGGAGCTTGTGATCTCTTCTGTATGCTCAATCTACCTTCAATTTAATTCTATGAGGAAGAGCCTGGCACCATGAAGGAGAATTAGCTGATTTTTTTTTAACTGTCACCATGAAGAGAAGACAAATATATATATATATATACACCTAAGATTATTAATTATTAAGCCGACTTGTATATATATATAGATATATAAGCCGACTTTTTTATGTGACACGTGTCATCTCCACGTTGAGCACGGAATTACACTTCTACCTCATACCGGGCTGTAGAATGCGCCTCTCGGCGCAATTATATTATAATGTGGTTAATGGACATTAACTTTATTAAAAAATTATATTATCATGTGGTTTATGGACATTAACTTTATTAAAAAGTTTCATATATAATTATCATGTGGTTAATGGACATTAACTTTATTAAAAAGTTTCATATATAATTATCATGTGGTTAATGGACATATTAAATTTAATTTGATAACCTCTCCATATATATTTTAATTTTATAACCTCTCGAATTTAATGTCGAATTTTATCACCAAAATTTTGAATGTCGATTTTTTGACGAACTTCAAAGTCGTCGAATTCGAACACGAATTCGAACTAGGTGACTTAGGGTAGCAATGGTACCTCCTGAGGCCTGTCCCTCAACAACTATCTTTGTTGTCTCTCCCTGCTCCTGATCCTGGTAATCCTCATCCGTCTCACTGTCGGAATAGGCCTCTATGTAGTAGGCCTTTCCTTTTCCTGAACATCTGTGACCTGGTATCCATGGTTCCTGGCAAGTGAAACTTAACTTTTTTCTTCTAAGGTCCTGTCGGGTATCATTGTCCATCCATTCTTTCTTGGGCCATGGTTTCCTTTCTTTATCTTTAATAGGAACATTGGTCTTGGGAGGAAACCTATTTTTGGGCACTGCATCCTGCAAGTCTCGAGTCCGTCTGATGGCATCTGCTAGGGTGGTGGGCCTATAAGACTTGACCCATCCCCGTAAGGGTTCAGTGAGAGCCTCAGTGAACAACATAATCAACCTGCTTTCTGATATATCTGTGACCATGACTGCTATCCTCTGAAACTCAGAAATAAAAGCATCTGCACTCCCTGTCTGCTTGAGCTGTGCCAGCTCCCTAAAGTGTACCTCTGGATCCTTTCGATCAAACCGCTCAATGAGCATCTGTGTAAAATCTGTGTATGAGGTGATGGTGTTGTGACCCAGTGTCACTAACCCGTGGTACCACCACTCATGTGCTTCTCCGTCCAAATGCAAAGTAGCCAATTTAATGGCATCTGTCTCAATCATGGGGTTGAGCTAGAAGTATGTATCCAACTTCTGCACCCAATTCCTAGCTGGCCCACCCCGGGTGCCCTCAAAGGTAGGGATAGTGAGTTTCCCTACGGTGCGCTGTATAACTTATAGTTTTGGGTGAATGGCCTATTGTAAGCTTTGGGTTTGTTCTTACTTTTAAAGTGGCAGAAGTCAGTGAAGGTCATGGCTGAATGGAAGTCCTCTCCTAAAGCCCTATATTCTCTCAGATAGGCACTCATGGGTTCTTCTGGTTCTGCTTGTGCTAGAGGCACTGCAGCTGGACTATCTAAGAATTGAGGCATGGTAGGTCGGAAAGGCTTGTATATATGGGGATGTCTTTGCATGTTGGTATGTAAGTGTTCCCTACTATTGCTGGTGGATACCCTATCACTGTTGGGAAATAAGGGATTGTGTGGGGTGGGCCCATTATTCTCAGTCATTTGCCTGAAGGTGCTCATCATTTCTTTTTGCCCAGTGGTGAGTTCTTTTATGGCTGATATGAGACTATTGAAAGCTATTTTATCATCATCGGCCATTGTTTCTTTGCCTTTTTCAAACTGATACTCTCTGTTCCCCAAATCTATGTCCTCTAACTCCTCTTCTCTGTCTCTATACCTCTGTCTCCTGTGAGTAATGTTGTATGGGTCTCCTGGATTCATTTATAATTTTTGCATGCCAATAACTGACCAGGAAAATAGCTCTGATACCACTGTAATATCCCAAACTGATATTTTCCTGTTTATGTGTATACTGGAGATGGCTAATAGACTTACTCCTTAATCAAATAGGAAAGCAAACCCTGAACTTTGCATGCAAATATGTGCCCTAGAAAAATACTGAGATGCTATAAAATAGGAGAAATCAATGCATGTACATACCAGTATATAGATCAGCTGATGATGAAGAGACTGGTCCCAGCATGCAAGGATTTTGCCGGAGGAATAAGGAGATACACCAAATCGTTCTCCACAGGTGAATGCGCCCTCCTCTCAAACTATATAAGCTCTAGAATAATAAATAAGCTGCTGCTGGAAGCCCGGATGATGTGCACTAGGGTTATAATACCCCTCTGATGATGATGGAAGCAGCATGCAGAAGTTCTGAACCCTGTAGGTAGGAAAACGAATTGCTTTGTCTCTAATCACGGTGACACGGTGTGATGGTGAAACCCTATGGCTGGATGAATAATCAACCTCCCGGAATAACTGCTGAATGTAACCTGATGATGAACTAGTGCTGAACCTGGATGATCCAACTTGATGATGAACTAGGGCAGATAGATTTCGCTGCCGAAATACACCAGTTAGCTGAGCATGCGCTCAACCCCAACTTAGCTCACCGAGCTCTCCAATTCGACTCCACAAATCAATTATCACATAAGTGACTTCTCCATTCACTTTATCTTTCTTTTATAACTCTCAACTGCGAAAACCCTAACTTTTGACCTAATTAGGTCACTTTATCTTCTAATTTGCAGTTGACTTGCATGCATGCGCATAGAGACTTAATCGGGTGCATGCATCATTAAATAATGCCCGGATGTCATGCATGCAGGTGGTCTTTGGCTCTAGTGGCCCTCTTCGACCCAATGGTGATCTAATATTGATGCCCTAGATCTTCTATATATGGCATCAGTCTTCGGCTGATTCCTTGACTGTCAGTACCCGCTCGAACCTATAGGAATCACATAGGTTAGCGGGTTGGTCCTCAATGCCTAAGCAGAAGAGGACATTACATTATTAGAGAATCTAATGTTGAAGATCATTGCTTATGCCATGCTTTACACAAAGTTTGGTCTATATTGCTATGTTGGTTCCATTTGTCATTTGTCCCCATCCTTCCAGACTCATCTGTGATTGATTTATCCCATGACTTATGACCGAGACATGTGAGATTGAAAATCATATTCTCCACTTTGACCCCTATGCATGATGGATTCCATGTTTTTTCTGTGTCTCTGGCTATGAAGTATGTGGCTTGGCCAGCGTGGCTAGGTTCACCGGATGGTTTTCCTTTAATACTCAAAACAAGTGCTCTTACCCATAGTGTCTTTAGACACTAAAGCATAAGAACACATAAACACTATATCTAAATGATGCAAAAGGCAAGCTGCGATCATTAGTGCCTTTAAGCGCTAATGCATGTATATAAATGTTATAAAACTAGTCAGTGGTTGAGGGATGAGCACTCATCCATTGCATAATGTAAGGCTCATTTGTCTCTACAGGACAATAGGGTGAGGCAAACCTGTCGGGGCTATGGACGCTCGTTGGCAGTGGGGCTAGGCCTTAGTCATTTTCTGGAGCCTAGAAGGCTTTCCAGGGCACCTGCCTTTGTTGGCTAGCTAACATCCTGTGTTAAAGTTAAATTCCTTAAAGTTAAATGTTGCAAATTGTTAAATCTTGTTAAAAGAATACTTGCTAGAGCCTAAAGGAAATAAGCCCAAGTACTTTATCCATTTGTGAGACACCACCATCCCCTATTGCTATCTGTCATGCATATGTCACTGTGGTTGTGTGTATTTGTTGTCATTCGGAAAAATCACATGGTCAAAGTCAACTAGAAGTCATATCCCTTTTTTCTAAGCCTTGTTTTCCACCTTCACCCAACATTAGCAATTTCGATTAAACTTTGTAAGTATGGCATATACAAGGGACTTCCAGAAGATTTAAAGATTGTTCAAAGACACAGGTATATTTTTTTGATTATTATTATTGATTGTCACCGCGATTCTGATTAGCATGATTTAAGTTGGGATTTAATATACATCTTGGAGCACTTCTTGCCTTGGATGCATGCAGGATCAACTAAGTTCATCATTTCACCTTTAGTATGGGTATTTTGACTTGGTTAACCCAGTTGACCATGTCAAACACAATTCCCAATGCAGTGATTAGAAAATCAACATGGTTTATATTTGTTCCAGACATGCCCAAGACTAATACTGCGGTCTCAGTTTTCATAGTTTGGCCCCAGTTTTCATGATCTGTGATTATTATCCCTTTATTATGGGCCAGATTACATTTTTTACTACAGATTGCGGATCAGTATGGCTCTCCTAAGGTGCTGTAGCGCTCCAAGGGGTATGAGTAGTCACCAATACCATTCTACCATGTCTCCGAACACTTTTGTGTTGTTAGTTTTCCCCAGTTCTTTTAGCCTGAAGAGAGTTATGATGTTTTTTATTGTTTTCAGAGGTTGTACCACTAAAAAATGAACTATGGAACTCACTGAAGAAATCGATTTGGCTTGTGTGGTCAAGGAAATGGCAAATAAATGCTTCCAGATGATTTATTATGGCTCTCCAGACATCTCTACACCAGTTTCATTCAGTTTCATGCTTTAGATTATTTATTTGGCTCTCCCAGGGAGGACGTCCCCCATGGGGTGCCCCTCACCTTGGTTATGTGATGTATTTCATTAATATATCTTATGTTATGATGTTGTATTGGGGCCTTGGGTGAATTGAGCCCCTAAGGCACCCCCCTTGATGTATTATCATGTTATATCCTAGCACCATGATGTATTGCGCCTTACTTAGGTGTCCTTGGGAAAAAGTGTGCCCCTCTTGACTTGGTCATGTTGATCCATGTATGTAGAACAAGATTAAAAGATCTCCATCGTTGATGATGTTAAAATCTCAATCGTTGGAGGAAAGTTAGTTGTAAAGAGGACATGCTCTTGATCTATTTAAGAGAGGTGCTTCCCCCATTGTAAACCATGAGCTTTGGCATTGGAACTTTTGAATAAGGAATTTTTTTTGGGATCAAATACTTGTGTTTCTGTGGATGAATGAATGTGATGATGACTAAAACTGTTTCTCTCTTGCATTGAGATATCTTGGCATAGTTTTTGTATCTTCTTGTACCCATTTCGATTTGCAGGCATAGAAAGCAACTTGGAGAGGAGGTGCATTGGTGGGGACCCACCCTTACGTTTTGCTTCGAGACAGGTTTGACAGGGAGTGTTACTTTTTTATGACTTTTCATTTCTCTACTATTTACTTCTATATTGCAAATCCCGATCATGATTGTCATACTTATTGGTTTTTCCCTTCGTGTGGCAGGTAGAGAGGACGCCCTTGGTCATTAAGCAAATCATTTCAATCAAAAAATTGTCTGCATCTCCCATTTGATTTATGAGGAAGCAATCCTCATCATCCAGGAAGGCATCTACAAATTCCAGATGAGTATCTCAACAAATTTCTCTTTGTTTAATTTTCCATGCATTCTCCATCAATCAAATTTACTGACAACCCTCTTGTAGAAAGTAGGAAAATTTATCCGGGCATTTTATACTTAGAATATCAAAATTTGGCGATTTGGGTTTTGACGACTATGATCCAAAACCAAACCCCAACCTAGGCGTCACCCTTAAACTCCATTTACCCATGCTAACATGGCACTGATCTCCTAGGTCAATCACCTCCCTTCATTGTCAACGATTTTTTGAGGGTGTTTTGTCCTGGCCTTGTTTGGATCTCACCTATTGTTAAATCTCTCATCCAAGCATTCAATCAAATGTATTGAAAGCCCTAATTCACTTATCAAACCCTACGTAGGGTAATTCCCTAATTTCACACCTAAATCCCACTAGGGTTTCGAGTTTGATCAATTGGATTGTTAAATTTGTGAACCATTGATATACAATAAAATATGAAAGCTGTAGGAAGGGAATTATGCAGTGGAATAATTAAAGAGAATGTACACTGAACAAAAAATTCATGCCACAAATTGCAGATAAATCGGACAAGAATTGCTCAGATAATCACAACATTAATCTTCATTCATTAATCAATAATACAATGATTATACAATAAATAGAATTCGAATGCCATGGATAGGATTTGAATCTACTAGACCAAGCTGACTAAATAGCTAACTCAGTGTGTTTAAATCACTGCTGGAACTCACTAGTCTAACTCTGGATGTCTAAATCAGTCTACAATCAATTAACTGATGAGTTAGGTGGGAAAAATGCGCCACTCTCCCTTCATGAATGCAAAACTGGCGCTAGGCTAACTGAAAGTGATCTAATTGATTGTAACTGGAGGTTAACTCAACATAACTGCTTACCTACCACAACCAACTGATAGAGGCTGCTGGTGGCACTCAGAGTGGGTTCCTATAATGTAGGGATTGCTCCTAGAGGCACATAAAATCATGCATGCACATGCAAGAAGTGGCAGATAACCTCTAGGTGTGTCCCCCACACTATAGTACAGTAATAACCACCCCTTAAGTTAGGCAAAATGACCAAATAGACTATATTGAGCAAAAACTTGTGAAAAATTTGCTGCAATCTGCAGCACTGTGGAGCAGTAATGCCGTATCTTGGTTCTTCTGTGCATCAACATCCTGAGACTGTGCATGTGAACTTCTCAATTTTCTTTCGATCTGATGAATGTTGCTTGTGTTTCTTCTTTATGGAGGAGGAATGGAATGATCAATTTTGTTCTTCAGTGGGCCAATTTGTTGATCATTCACTATCATCACAACATGTTCATTCTGTTACTGGGACTGTGTTCTTCTGCTGTCATCTGGATTCCCAGCACCATTCCCAGCTGCTTGAATGAGCTTTTGGGCCCATTTACGCTTAGGCCATTGATTTGGAACGGGAGCTGGATCTGGATCTCGATACTCATGAGGTACAACCTCAATATCAAGATCATGCCGAACTTGTTCCTCATCATTTGAATTTGAAACATGAGACAATATATCAATATAAATTGGAAATGGAAGAGTGTTTATACCTCCTTCAGCTTCGAATTGTCGTGGATCGTGCATCTGATCTTCTTCAGATTGAACACTACGCTCAATGAAGCACTTCCTAGCTGTAAGTTCCATCAATTTTATGCCTTTGCATCCTTAGCATATCCAAGCAGTATGCATTCACTACTCTGAGCTTGGAAGGCCTTTCTCTTGTCCATAGGAATTTTGGCCCAAGCTTTAGAACCAAAAACTCTCAAGTGCAAGACATCAAGCTTATGCCCCAATAGTGCTTCGAAAGGAGTGGCCCCAATCACTGATTTGTGAGGCACCTTGTTCTGAATATACGACGAACAGTTTATAGCCTCAGCCCATAGAGGAGGAAGATTCTTTGCTTTGAGAAGACATGTTGCCATCTCTTTCAATGATCTATTTTTCCTTTCAGCCACACCATTCGCGTTGATGTATTTGTAACTTCGAGAGATATTGTGATGTATATTATCATTATATGTTGTTGTACCCCCATTGGGGATGTGTTTACCTCCTTGTGGGATGTATTAATTGTGTCTAGACCTTGAGGTACAACCTTCGTTGTAAGTTGGGGCAATAGTCCCTAGTGTAACATCGTATAATGTGTATTTGGAGTCTTTGGGAGAAGTCAGCCCTGTTGGGGAAGACAAATGGGCCTCAGTCTTAAGTTTGGTCAGTGACTTGAAAGGTATAAATAAGGAGACGCTCTCCCTCATTTATACACACCTCATACTCTCAAGTTTGCATGAAAGAGAGAGAGAGAGACAAAGGGAGGAGAGACAGATAGTTGTTGAATACTTCTTATTACTGCTTTTGATCATCTTACTATTTTGAAGAAGTTTGCGGGGTTTTCTCCTTTATGGTTTCCTCCATGAAAATCTTTGTGTCTTGTGTATTTCTTATATCTTATGCATCTAGTTGTACTTGTTATTCTTTCAGACAAAGATCCTAATCAAGCTAATAAGATCTAGAAAAACTAACATGGTATCAGAGCCTCTATGAAAGAAGGCACCGTGTAGCCGCGGAAACTAGGGCTTGTTACCACCTCAATTTGACAAAGGTGTCTACAGAGCAACAGGGAAGATTATGAGTTTTTCTTTGTTGCACATAGGATGTTGCTTGGGTCTTCACTGCCTGCAAAACACCACAGAATAGTCAGCATTTTGAAAGTCACACACATATATATATATATATATATATATATATATATATATATCAGTCACAGCGGATGCAGACATTACATGCAAAGCAAGGAGGAACCAGTGTCATTTTAAAGCACTAGCTCGAGTGCTGGATTTTGGTTTTGAAGCTCAGTTTATAAATCTTGGCCAAAGTCCCACAATAAAGGATTATCGGCCAGAAGGTGGAGATTGCTAGCAGAGATCAAATTTTATGTAGACGACACGGTGTTCAACCATGGCAACGAACTACACCAAGGGTTTCAATTTTCATGATTTCTCATTTCAAGACCCAACGAAAGTCTAAAAAAATGAAGGATACAGGAAAACACTAGTTCACACTAGCAGAGATGACAGGTAATCATAGATTGGAAATCACCGACAAAAAATTGAAATCTCTGTCGTGGAATCGTTCTTGGCGAATCTCATCAAAGATGTCGAGCAAAGAAAAGTTGCAGTAGCTGGTTATGTCTTGTCCTCCAGTTCGCAGCGATTCCAGGAAGTTTCTTTCACGGTGTTCACTGTTTGGTAGCCGGTTCGTGGAAGGAGTTCGAGTGCATTGTTGAGTGCGAATTAAACTCTATTTTCGGCATCTTCGGTCACGTGGCAACGTCTGGCGACCAGTCTCTGGCATTAGCATCCCAACAAAGTCTCAGTTATTTGGTAGACGACGCATTGAAATATTGATACGTGGCATCCAAAACTTGACATCATCCGTTGCTAAAATCCAAAGCTTAAAATTAATAAACAAAGCGACAGCTCAACTAGTGAACACTAGTTTGAGTGGGTTTGTTTACTCAAAGTTGTAGTCAGTTGTAAATACATGGCTGCCAGATTGATAGAGGGTTCTCTCGCGTGGAGTATCCCTTTGCTTTGAAGCTCAGTTCAAGCCTTATTTTATGCATCTGCCAGTATAAGCAGCGGAGTCCAAGATTGGAGTAATGAAGAACCATGTTACGTGGCAGTGGAAGCGGGACAGGTCCTTTTTTTCATGATTGGCAGATTGATCAAAGATAGGAAATCGTTGCCAGAAATCTCGTGAACCAACACTTCTATTGGCAGCCGAGGAGAGGGTCATTGGCTGAGAGGTTGTTCGGTTGACGGTTGGCCTGGAGTTTTGGTTTTGTTATAAATTATGGCTTCATTGATATTTGTGGGAGATCATATTGCAGATCCTGATTCTCATAGGGCGACTCCATGAAGGGACGAAGCCCTTGTCCTTTTGGAGAACTGAAGACTGTTTGGGTGTAGAGGTGAGCACACTAATAAATCAGAAGGCTTTCAAGCTCACCTTGGCGACTCCACAATTCAGCTTGAGGTATGACTATATGTATATTGCAGATTCAATACTTCATTATTTGAGAATATGGATGATGAAATGGAAGGACTTCGTGCTCACTTGCACGAAGCCTTCACCCCACTAGATTTCTCAGGTATCCATGGATTTCCTAATGAGTGCTATAAAAGATTACTTAGAATTGTTCCAGAGTTCTGTGGAAATGACAAGGACTCGGCAATCCATCATATTGTTTCTTTTTGCAAGTTGATGGCGGATCTAAAAGTCTACCATGAGGATGATCTCATGATTGTTTTTGCCTTAACTTTTGAGGGAGATGCAAAAGATTGGTTCAATGACCTTTGGGATGAAAGCATAGACTCAAAGGCAAAGTTTTTCGAGAAGTTTCTCCTTCGTTGGCATGAAGGAACAGTTGAAGAGATTGAGCAGTTGGCCAAAGAGTATGATGCCATCCTCCCCAGGTCACAACTTGATTCTGAAGAAGAGATCCATGAAGAAAACATTGAAGATCAAAGCAAGTAGCCTGGAGAAAATATCATTGAAGATCTGATTGATGAAGCAGTACAAGGGCCCTTGGTTGAAGACATTACTGAAGATTTGGACTTGCCTCAAGTTCATAATATGATTTTTGCAGATCAGCTCGAGCAGCCTTATGATAGAGGTTTGTAAGCCCTATCAATCAATGGATAGAGGCTTCTTATGCATATTCTTCTTGCCCAAACATTGATAGTTTTTTTCTATCGTAACAATCTGGTTTTTCAGTTCAGTTGGTCGCATGAACAAACTTTAAGACATCTTTGTTTGATGATAATTCTATCCGTGTTTCTGTCTCTAACCAAGCACAGGAAAAAGAAGTTTGGCATGGAAAATATGCTTGAGTGGTTCCACTGGTTATATGCATATACTTGACGAGTTCCAGGCTAATGTTAAGTTAGTGTAGGTTGACAGAATAAGCTCTTGCACTAGCATTTACTTTTGATAGTTTTTCTCAGTATGCATTGCTTCTATTTTCAAGTTTGTAATAAGCAGGTGGTTGGATGTGAATTGAGCCATCCCCACTACACGACAAGTTGGTCTGCAATATTTAGAGGTTCTGGTTTTTCCTATGTAGCACGGGAACCGTTCCCGGCTTTTAGGAAACTCGTTCCCGAAGTTCCGACGTTCCAGGGAACTTTGGAACTTGTAGGAAACTTTCCCAATCCAACGGAAACCGTTCCGGATGGTTGGGAACTTATTGGGAACTTTTACCCTCTAAAATCGGGAACTTGGGGACTTCTTTTTGCGCGTTTCCTTCATTGGGAACTTCCACACATTCATGATCGCCATGTTGGTTGGTAACAACATTCCTATTTTCTTGCCATAGTACATATATAAAAATTCTCTAGAAAACTAAGTTGCAATAAAAGTTTTTTTCGTGCTACCTTGTCGAGTTGGTTCACTGATCTCTATTTAATGCCCGTTCTAGAGTAATCACTCATCCATATGCTAAATTGCACTTATCGAGCTAATCAATAATAAATGTAAATCTATTTTGAATTTTTATATATTATTAAATAAAAGAAAATAAATTTATTTATTTTACTATTTACTTTATGAATAAAAAGTAAACTTTTAACTAACTGGAAATGGTTTTAAATCTTACTTTAAATCTAAATTCATATATTACATTTAAATAAAAAATATCTTGATTTTTATTTTATAATAATTTAAACTTGAATAATTATATACCTTTGCAAGTTTTGTAAACATATAATATTCTAATAGATTTTAATCATAGTTGACACAACTAAAAACTTGCCCTATACATATAGCCACAAATATAGGAACTATAAGTTCTAAAAGTCCCCACTTTAGAAAGATCTTACCTTATATAATCAATGATGTGGATGGTAATCTAGATTTTATTGCCATTTCCATCTGCCAAGAGGTTCTAGTTACAACCTAATACAAGGGATAAGTTAAGTCATTTGATTTGTGTCAATGTTTCTTTTTTTCTCTATGTTTCTTCTCTTCTCATGTTTTTTTAATTATTTTTTTTTTATATTTTTTTAATATATATTATTGGCGTTCCCAACCTGCCGTTTCCTGCAAATTTGAGGGAAACTTCTAGACGTATCCGACACTCGTACCCACGCTCCGTAAGTTCCCGCGTTCCGGAAACTTGTGCAACATAGGGTTTTTCTCATGTTCTCTCTCTAAGAGCACATGTCCCCATATGGAGCCAAATGTTACCACCTCAATTTGACAGAGGTGTCTACAGAGCAGCAGGGAAGATTATGAGTTTTTCTTTGTTGCACATAGGGTGTTGCTTGGGCCTTCACTGCCTGCAAAACACCACAAAATAGTTAGCATTTTGAAAGTCAAATATATATATATATATATATATATATATATATATATATATATATTAGTCACAGCGGATGCATGCATTACATGCAAAGCAAGGAGGAACCGATGTCATTTTAAAGCACTAGCTCGAGTGTTGGATTTTGGTTTTGAAGTAGTTTATAAATCTTGGCCAAAGTCCCACAATAAAGGATTATCGGCCAGAAGGTGGAGATTGCTAGTAGAGATCAAATTTTCTATAGAAGACACGATGTTCAACCGTGGCAGCGAATTACACCAGGGGTTTCAATTCTCATGATTTCTCATTTCAAGACCCAACGAAAGTCTAAAAAGATGAAGGATACAGGAAAACACCAGTTCACACTAGTAGAGATGACAGGTCATCATAGATTGGAAATCGTCGACAAAAAATTGAAGTCTTTGTTGTGGAATTGTTCTTGGCGAATCTCATCAAAGATGCCGAGCAAAGGGAAGTTGCAGTAGCTGGTTATGTCCTGTCCTCTAGTTCGCAGCGATTCCAGGAAGTTTCTTTCACGGTGTTCATCGTTTGGTAGCCGGTTCGTGGAAAGTGTTCGAGTGCATTGTTGAGTGCGAATTAAACTCTATTTTCGGCATCTTCGGTGGCATGGCAACGTCAGACAATCGGTCTCTGGCATTAGCATACCGACGAAGTCTCAGTTATTTGGTAGACGACGCATCGAAATGTTGATACGTGGCATCCAAAACTTGACATCATCCGTTGCTAAAATCCAAAGCTTAAAATTAATAAACAAAGCGACAACTCAACTGGTGAACACTAGTTAGAGTGGGTCTGTTTACTCAAAGTCGTAGTCAGTTGTAAATACATCGCTGCCAGATGGATAGAGGGTTCTCTCGCGTGGAGTATCCCTTTGCTTTGAAGCTCAGTTCAAGCCTCATTTTATGCATCCGCCAGTATAAGCAACCGAGTCTAAGATTGGAGTTACGAAGAACCATGTTATGTGGCAGTGGAAGCGAAACATGCCCTTTTTTTGTATGACTGGCGGATTGATCAAAGACAAGAAATTGCTACCAGAAATCCGGTGAACCAACACTTCCATCGGCAGCCGAGGAGAGGGTCATTGGCTGAGAGGTTGTTCAGTTGACAGTTGGCCTGGAGTTTCGGTTTTATTATAAATTATGCCTTTTTTTTAATGTTGGTGGAATCCCACTTGGAAAACCCACTCAAGTTCTATCATTCGGTTGCAGTAGTTTCCCCACTTATTGGGTGGAAAAAATTAGCCTAAATGGGAGTGCTTTTAAATAAAAGTGTTGTCATTTGCAGAAAAAAGTGGATTTGACCCACCATTTTCCACTTTTTCCTGGTTATTACTTTATTATTATTTTTATCCTTTTTCGAAAAATGATATGAGAAGTGTTTTTGGTCTATAAAAAACCAGCCTTCTCCATTTGTAAGGATGGAAAAACTGGGAGGATTTTTCCCTAGGCCTTAATAGAAAAAATACTATTTCGGGTTTTATGATTGTTAAATTGAGTGCTCTCTATGGTGTGTGGCGTAAATTTGTGTGATTGAGCGATTGTTGCTAGAGGCCTTTTCTTTCTATGTTTGTGTCGGGGACCATAAACAGATGCTACCATCCTATTGGAAGGTGGAAATCTTAGCAATTGCTAGCCTTTTCCCTTTGTGAGTGTGCATGCACGGGTTTGATACTTACATTTTATCAAGTTTGATTGTGTAGCATTTCCTTTGTTTGCATAGCGCATCCTCTGCATTTAGGAAGAAGAAGATCTAGTAGCTGCCCCTTTGATACAAGGCCCTTGTGGGTTCTCCCTTTAGGTATACCGGCACTGGTCCATTAGTGGGGTTTGATCCTTCCCTCCTTTCATCAACCATTCAAATACTTTTATGCTACAACAATTTCTCTAAGTCAATCTCTTCTAATCACTTGGTCTGCCATTGTTTCTTGCCTTAGTGATCTTAACATTAGGGACGCCCCCCTTGAGTTGGAGAAGAGCCAACCTGAAGTGAGGAAGAGAGGAGTGTGGTGACAGTGGCTGCTCTTATCGCAGTTGCCATCAGGCTGATGTGCCTAATTTTGGACTTTGACACATGCACGCCGGTCAGGAGCGGCAATAGGGCTTCCTAGTTCAAGGTGTTCTCTCCACAGATCATCAAGAAAAGAGGGCTAGGCTAACTCGCCTCAGTAGGGCGCATCTTTTGGTGGAGGTAGTTTCTGACTTGAAGAAGTTTCATTTTTGACCCCGTCACTAACTCATTGGTGTCGGGAGGAACTAGGGCATCAAGTTTTGGAGGCTTCCTGCCGCAGTTTTCAGAAAGCGACCTAGATGAGCAACTCACCTCAAGGAGGCGCATCTTTCTGTCAAACAGAATTCCCAAACTCCAAGTTTGGAAAATTAAGGTTTCTCTGACAAACCCTGGGTCATCCAGCTCCGGAACCAGGTTAGACACCTCAAATTGGTAAGATCTAAATCTTTGCTATTTTTGTTTGAGGTTCTCATTTGAAAAGATGACTCATCATACTCAACTTGAGGACAAGCTTAGAGGGGCTGGTAACTTTCGATTATGGAAGTACAGAATCTCCCTGATCCTTAAAGAAAATGATTTGGATCAGTACATCATTGAGGAGGTTCCAGAACCAGAGGGAGATGAGGCTAAGGAAACTCGTAAGAGAAGCATGGTTAAGGCTAAGAGAATCATTACATATTCTATTAAGGATCACCTCATCCCTCATGTGTTTTCATTCAGGACATCGAAGGAAGTGTATGATGCTTTGACAAAGATGTTCGAAGGAAAGAACATCAACCGGAAGATGACTTTGAGGAACCAATTGAAGAATGTGAAGATACAGAACTCCGAGACTATATAGTCTTACTTCACAAGGGTTGCTCAAATTAAAGAACAACTTGAAGTGGTTGAAGAAAATGTCGAAGAAGGAGAAACTGTAATGACTACCTTGATGGTCTTCCTAGATCTTGGGACTCATTCATTCAATGAATTTGTGCAAGAAGGAAGCTGATCTTTTTTAACAGACTTCGAGAAGAATGTGCACAAGATGAAGCTAGATTTGTGACAAGAGAAGAAAAGACGGGAGCAACTGACGATATAGCTCTCACAGTCCACACCAGGAAGAACTTCAAGAAGAAGGAGAACTTTCATCACAAGAAGAAGAAGGACAAGAAACTGAAAAAGACCAAAAGAGATACTTCAAATGTTTGATGCCATACTTGTGATGAAAAGGGACACTTTGCAAGAGATTGTTCCATCAGGAAAAGGAGACACCATGCTCATGTTGCTGAAGATGATGAACTGACAAACAAAAGATTCAGGCAGGAGAAGGATGATTCATCTGAAGAGTATGTGCGTATCTCAGCACTTATTGGCACTATCTCACACAGATGCAATGATTGGCTTGTGGATAGTGGGCTTCTAAACATATGATGGGATACAAGGAATCATTCGTTAATATGTCTGAACATGACTCACCTCACAAGGTGAAACTTGGGGATGACTATCAATACCCCATAAAAAGGTGTGGAGAAGCTTCATATAAGTTTGACTCCGAGAAATCTTTAAAGATGAAGGATGTGCTCTATGTTCCAGGATTGAAGAAGAATATTCTCTCCATTTCTTCAATATGTGCAAAAGGGATTAGGGTTTCTTTTGTCGATGGCCAAGTTCTGATGTGGCCTAGAGGAAAGACATTAGAGGATGCAACAGTGATTTGAGAAGAAGACGGAGGCTTGTACAAGCTGAAGGGACAGCCTGAGCAAGCATTGGTTCATGAGTCGATTGAACCAAGTGAACTATGGCACAAAAGGCTTGCACATGTGCACTACAGGGCACTATCGATGGCAAGCAAAGCAGTCTCAGGACTGCCAAAGACCCAGGCAAAGCATGAAGGCATTTGCAAAGGATGTGCACAAGGAAAGAATGCGAAGAAGACATTTCCCAGCAGTGAGAGCAAGGCTAAAGGAATACTGGAGATAGTACACTCGGATATATGTGGACCTATGTCCTCTAGTTCATTAAGCGGGTATGTTTACTATGTTTCCTTTATAGATGATTTTTCACGTAAGACTTGGATATATTTCTTGAAAGGGAAAAGTGAAGCTTTCAGTATGTTCAAGGAATATAAAGCCTTGGTCGAGAACCAAACAGATAGGAAGATCAAGACTCTACGGTCAGATAATGGTGGAAAGTTCACTTCGGAAGAATTCAAGGAACTCTGCAGAGAGTATGGGATTAAGAGGGAGTTGAGCACTCCATACAATCTTCAGCAGAACGGAGTTGCGGAACGAAAGAACCAAACCATCATGGAGGCAGCAAAAGCTATGCTGCATGATCAGGATCTTTCTATGCACCTTTGAGCGGAGGCAGCAAGAAGAACTGTGTATGTACAAAAGCGTAATCCTCATTGAGTACTTGACAATAAGACTCCTGAAGAGGCTTTCTCAGGAGAGAAACCAGAAGTCAGCCATTTGAGAATATTTGGTTGCCCGGTGTACATACATATCCCAAAGGAGAAAAGGACCAAGCTTGATCCTTCTGGGAGGAAGGGTATATTCATAGGATACAGTGATACATCAAAGGCCTACCGAATATACTTCCCAGGATTCAAGAAGATTGACATCAGTAGAGATGTAACCTTTGATGAAGACTCGACATACTTTAGATCCAGGAGGACACCCATTCAGGAGGTTAAGGAACCTGAAGAGACGAGAGGTCGAGATATGGAAATTGGAGAGGCAATTCCAGAGGACCATGAAGATCATGACATGATAGAACCACAAGAGTCGCTAGAGACATTCCTTGAGAAGGACTCCCACAAGAAGAATCAAACATGGGCACGGGAGTTCATACGAGAAGATGGAAGGTGTTATCCACTAAGTTTCACTTAGGGGATTTCTAGTGAGCCACCTGAGTATTGAACAAATCAATTGTTCATTGTCAATGCTCAAAAGTTCTGTGGTTACATCAAGACCAGTTGTGGTTTGTTTTTTTTAATAAAATGCATGTTCATACCCCTTGGGGGCGTTGTAGTAAAGGCTCTAACACGACAAATTTTTTGTAAAGGACTTGGCTATCAATCCGATTATTCCAAGGTGTATTTTCCTTTGTCAATTATGCAATGCTGAATAAGCGATGTATAATTTTCGAGTTTTTCACTGCTCCTCCAAAGCTAGAATTTTCGTATTGGTGGTTCGGCCTTAGGAGGTTATTAAAGTTCATGTGTCGATGTATATATGCGTGTTAGGAATTGGTATTGATTCGTATGGACATGTACTAGGCCCCCCTAGAGTTTCGTCTGATTCCAAGAATTTTTTTTCCCGTTTTTTAGGCCCTTTTTAATGGTTTAAATGGAAAAATTCAAAATGTAAAAAAAATGTGATCTGGAGTCTGTTTTTGGTGTGTTTGGGCTCGTTTTCAAGATTAGAGCAACTCCCTCATCTCGGGACTCACTTTTCTCATGCTCCGGGTGACTAAATCATCCTGTATGGCGTTATTTCTCTCTCGGTGCGACGAAGTGGCCAAAATATGCGAAATTATGACGAAATGCACCAAAGTCAAAAATTGAAAAAGGTCAAAAATTAATATTGGTATGCGACCCTCTTCCACATGAAGACATCTTCAAACTTTGGTTAAGAGTTAGAGGGGCGAATGTTTAAAAGAGGAGGGTGATGCCAACACATGAGACTCACGCTAACACCATGTGAGGTTTGCATTGGGATGAGGGTGCACCCCCTCCATGTGTTAAGTATGTTAATAATTTGATTTTATTCTAATGATTGAGATATATCATACTTTTGTAAGAGTGGTGTTATCCACTTATTTGTACCATAGTTTGATTAGCTGAGGAGCCGCTGGTTGACAAACATGACAAATGTTTGATTTCAGTGTATCAGATGATCCGCCTTTGTGTCTAGCCAGTTTTTCATTTGAATAATTTTGACCATGGCCCTGTAGGGTTTGTAATAAAATGTGCTAGTAGGGTATTTTGAGTGGTTCAGTCTCCTAAGACGTAGAATCTCAACTAAGGTATTCCAGGGAGTTTTTTGCCCTTGACAATTATGCTTTGCCTATAGCCGAGTATAATTGACGAGTTTTTCTCCCGCTTCCTCCAAAGCTGGAATGCCCGATTTTGAATTCTGGGCCTTGGGGGGTTATTAGAGCCCAACTAAGTGTTTATAAACCTACTAGGCATTGTTAGAATAGAGCATGGTCATGTCCTAAGTCAATAGGACCTTTAAAAATTTTCCGATTTTTTTTTTTCGGACGGGTTAAAAAATTATTTTTTAATTTTTTAATTATTTCCCTAAGTTTTTTTTATTAATTTTTCCATAAATTAATTGGAAAAATCCCGTTTGTAATAAATCGGTCATCCGGACCCCGTTTTCAGTGATTGAAGGCTCTAACCTTAAGCCAAAAATCATTCTTGATTAGCCAGCCAGCCGGATCCAACTTTCAGATCATCATTCGGCCACATAACGCATATTATCTCAAAAAAGTCATTTTTGGGGAAAAAATTGATTAATTAAAAAAATGATTATTTTGGAGAAAATTAAAACTCTCCAAATTAATCCAAACTCAGCGAAATAAAAGGCTAAATGACATGGCACAGAGCATTTATGATGATTCCAATCAATATCGGTCAATTTCAGATCAAGTATCAGAGTGTAGCAGTTGAACTATCAGTCAGAAATTTGCCCTCTTTGGTCAAATCCGTTTTTGGTTGAAGTGTGGGTTATCTATTGGTTGGGTGATCATTACGAGGGAGGATGAGCCACCTCACCCCCCCTCATTACTCCAACACTCAGTTACAACTCAGTTGCAGCTCAGTTCAACTCCAAATCATCATGCCGAGCTCATTCAATTACTTCGGTGTTACTCTTAGTTTGGTTTTAGGGTTTTAGCTTGATCTCATTGTATAAATAGAGGCTCCTTCCTCTATTCGGAGGGAGAGTTTGGCATAGAAACTTTGTTGGATTTTGTAAGCTTCTTTTGTTAATAAAATATTGAGACTTTGGAGGTCATTTGATGGGCTTTTGGCATTGTGTCTTCATCCTATGTGAAGTAATATCTCTTTCACCCTACCCTTGTATTGCAATTTGATTATTATGTTTATTGAAGACTAACAATCTAGTACTTAGGCTTTTAATCAAATTTGCATTGAGTGTTTGTGTCTTCAGGGATTGCATCTAGTAGGAGCTTTTGGCACCTAATACCTTTACCATACAAGTGTTCCATTATTAATATATTTTGTTTGCAGGGTTGCAAGCAGTTTTGGATCTTTCTTTCCTTCTCCAACAGATTTCAAAATTTTTTATTGGTTACATTGGTTACTACAAGTGGATCTCTATTTTCAAGGTTCTATCCTACCTCTTTTCCATTTTTATAGAAGTTATCAAGTCATTTAAATCTTTATTTCAAACTTGCTTGATTTCTACTAAGTTAGATCTAGACTTTTTAGCCTTAGATCTACTTTTTCAAAGCTAGATCCATCTTTATAAAGGCCCACTTTTAAAGATCTAGTTTCATTTCCATTTTTGTAAATCCATCTTTCTTTTTGCCTTCGAAAACGTGCACGAGTTTTCTCGAAAAGCGTGAAAATTTTCCACTTTTAGGCTTGTTGGTTTTTTCTGTGTTTTTTCATTTTTTGTTTTAATTCTGGAAATTCATAAAATCAAATTTTTTTTTGAGAATTTTCCAAAATTTTAATTTTTCAAGCTTTTTGTATTTTTTTTCGAAAAACGTACAATTTCAAGCTTGCTGTTTTTTCGCTGATTTTTGACATTTTTCTGTTATTTTTCAATTTTGGAAATTAGCCTAAAAATTAGAAATTTTTTCAAATTTTATTTTTTATTTTGACTTTTTTCTCGAAAAACATGCCATTTCAAACTTGCTGTTTTTTGGCTGATTTTTGACATTTTTCTGTTATTTTTCAATTCTGGAGATTAGCCTAAAAATCAGAAAAATTTTCGAAAATTTATTTTTTTAATTTTTTGACTTTTTCTCGAAAAACGTGCCATTTCGTACTTACTGTTTTTTTATTGATTTTCTGCAATTTTCTACTATTTTCCAGATTCTGGAAATTAGCCTAAAATATTAAAAAATCTTTAAATTTAAATTCGCAAAAAATCTCAAGACATTTCGTAAAAAATCGGTGAGCTTGCTTGGTCCTTTTCAAGTTTTGATTTTGAGTCTCATTCCATTGTTTTGGTCTTTTGTTTCATCTCATAAGGCACTTGTCTTCTTATCCACTTAATCTTTTCGAATCAAAAGTTAAATTTGGTTTCCTAACACTCTTACTAGTCCTTGTTTAGAGCTCTTATTCGCAGGTGAACTGAAAGCAAAACCAAGCAAGAAAGAGCAAGCAGAACTAGATCCAAAGACAAGGATCCAAAACCAAAAAGAAGTCACTCTCCTTTGTACAAACTCATAAGAGTTTTTCATTTTTACTTAAGTTAGTTCTCAAAAGTCCTTACAAGGATTAAATTCCCAAGGCATTTGTACTTCATTAATAAAACAAGGCTAAGTGGGATAAGGCCTCCCATACTTGGTTTTTCTTCCCCATTTGGGGAAGAGTGTCTTTGTTCTTAGCTTAGATTTATTTCAAGTACTTAGAGTAGTTTCATTTTTTGCAAAGTAGATACTAATTGTTAGTTTAGTCATCTCATCTTTTGTTTATTTGAACTACATCATCTTTATGTTCTTATTTCAAGCTGCTTGTCTTTTAACAAAGAACTAAAGCCTCTTGAACTTGCCATAACACAAGTCAATAGTACTCTCTATCGGAGAGTATTCCCACTGCATTTCCTTGCATCAAGCATATAGTTTAGTTAAAGTCTCTTGAACTTCCGTCATAAGACGAAGTCAAGAGCACTCTCTGTCGGAGAGTTGAACTGTGTGCTCATAATAATAAAATCTTTCCAACTCACGATTCCCCACTTAAAATTTACCTCGTTGCTATCCCTCACCTAGTATGCTCTGTCGACCCTGAAAAGTTGGACTCATACTCGGAACGGTGATCGGATTTGCTAATCTTGCGAGTGATAACATAATAAAACTTTCACCCCATAACCAACGCACTGGCGTTGTTTTGATAAATACTCAGGTAGTGGGCAAATTCCAAGTGTGGGCGTCGGGCAACCCAATCTGGACACTCGCTGGTTAAATTCTCTGAACACCTAGCTTGTGATTCCAGACAGGTCCGTCATATCTTCGAACGGAGCCACTGAAAGTATTTCCGGTTAGGTTTCCTAAACACCTTAAGCAAGATCATATTTTAAAATCCTTAAAATCTACCAAGAGCACTCACACAATCTAACATTCACTGGTTTAATTTCTAGACATGTGTTTAATTCTCTGGTGTATTTCAGCTTCATTGACTCCATAAGGCACTGGTCCTTGTTTTAATTTGCATAATTACATTGTTTGATCAATTGTCTATGGTTTGTTATAATTGCTATCACTGAATGCTTGATTGAAGTCTAGAATTTAAACTTATCTTTTAATCACTTGTTGCAACGGGGATTGCTCTTTGATTTTGTGTCACATTTATAACAAGTATAACACCTTCAAATCATAATAACTCCTAAACAACACCCATTCGTATCCGCAACCTTTAAGAACACTTTAACAACTTAAGAGCCATAGAAACTCTTTTGTAGGGACTACCCCCTTTGGCTTCGTTAGGAGTTAGCCTAAACGGAGGAGCTAGGAGTAGGTGACAGTACCTAGCTATGAGCTTGCCCCCAAGGTCACACCTCTCGCATTTTCCTAAGTGAGGAGACAACTTTCAATTGATTTCTGCTGCTGGTGTGCAATCGGCGGACAACAAGTGGGATAGAAGGAAGACTCATGCGTGAGGTAAGAGAGGAGGTTCATGCCAACCTCATCAAGTGAGTGGGTTAGTGAGGTGGTAGGTGTGTGAAGTGGCGGCTATTGAGTGGATGGGTGAGATAGGTGAGAAAGGTGTCACCTATCTCTCCAGTTCCACTCACTTTAACTCAGATTAACGCAGTTTAACTAGACTTCTTTTGCCAGTGTAGGTAGCACCCCACAGGGGATTGTAAACTCTATAAAAGCAAGGCCTTCTTCCTCATTCATGACAGAAACAAGGAACCTCTGTTCTTGTAATGCTTTGTAATTGTTTATGAGTAAAAGTGAAGACTTTGGAGGTCCATTGTGTGCAAGATCTTTTTTCATGGTGAATGCTTGTGCTTCATGAGGTGATATTAGCTTAGTTTTATTTCTTCATATGCAAATTGTGGTATCATTTTTAGCTTAAGAAGGCAGAGTAGGCGTTTTTGAGGTTTTCAAGTTGCTTGCTTGTGTTTAATTAGCCAAGACCGGAAAGTAGCATGCTGTAGTTGGTAATACTAGTGCTCTTTTCATCTTATTTATGTTATCACACTGGATTTGATCCCTTTTTGTTTGAGGTTTTATAGCTTTGCAGATCGCCACAAATGAAGGAGAACTCGGAGCTCGGTTGCTTCCTTTTTCTCTTCACTTCCTCATGTTTGAGATCTAATGCTTCTTGTGCTGCAGTAACTCTTCATTCTTCACTACATTCAAGTTGGAGCTTGAGATCCTTCTTTCTTCAAGCAAATTTTTCTCTCTTTCTCTTGGTTACTTTATTATTGCAAGTAAAATTAAATCTAACGTGTTTATCATTCCTCTTTATTTGCATATGTTTAGATCTAAAATATTGCAAGTTTTCATCTCTAAATACTAGATCTAAATCACTAGTTGCTTTCGTACTTAAAAGTCCCAATTTTTCCCATTTTTACAAGTACTCAAGTAATGTAATTTTTAATGTATTTTTAAAGCATTAACCCACTAACTTTGCTTTATTAGCTTGCTGGTTTTTAGCAGGTCAGAGGAAAAAGAGAGGGAGGTGCTGTCGAAAAAATTGACTTTTTCACCATTTGGAGCACCCACGATCCATCTACCTTCCCTCTCCTCCATTCCTTTTCTTCCCAACACTTGTAAAGCCTCTTCTGACCCATTTTTCAAGGGCCAAAAGAGGGTTTTCCCTTCTAAGCATTGTTGTAACTAAATTGAATAAAGAACAAATGGGATTACGGCTCCCGCACCCCATCTTCCCCCATTTGGGGGAAACCCGTATCTGTACTTGAAGTGTTGTGATTGTTTCCTGTAGGTTAGCTTTAGTCATTCTAGATCAATAATCGTTTCTTTTAAGTTTATAATTTATTTTTAAAGTAACCAAATACTTACCCAACCTTGCTTTCTCGAATACGGCATCCAAGCCGGAAAGAGATTTTTGGTTGTAGTAATTAGAAAAACTCATATTTTTGCATGTTTACTTTATTGCAACACAAGCACACAATCAGTCCTTGAAGGGATGTATATATTAGTACATTCACTACTCACTAAATCGGAACAAAAATTTGCCTTTACTGTGTATGCTCTACCCCTTGCGGCTTAGTCTGACACTTGGGAATATCAAAAGTGGTATCGTGCATTCAATAATCCCTCACATCTAATTAATCAATTCATATTAATAAAATCTATAACCCTTAAACATTACGAAAATTCGGCGTAACGAACCTAAAGAAAGTGGGAAATTCTTCAAGGAAAGCGGGAACAACTAGAAAGTGACCGTGGGGTCTCGTTAGGCTACATCCTTGATGGTGTAGTGTTGAACACCCCCCACGACTCCATCTAGCTCACATTTTTCTGTGCCGTGCCACTTTGCTCAGAATCCAAACATATTCCCAGTACCTCACGGTATATCAAGAATCCCATTTCCCCTTAATTCACTCATCATTGAATAAGATTAAAATTGACCAAGTACAGAGCAAAACATTTCTCATTCTCAGCAGTTGTTATTTTACTTTAACTCCATTTTGGCACTTGTTTATATTGCATCAATCTTTTATTTTGCTTCATTCAAATCTATTGTGAATGCCATTTTATGCTGTTGAGTTATACTATTTCAATCTTTGCAGTACTTGATTTAAATATTGTTTAAATTCTAAAACAACTCCTAACAACCATTTCATCCATAACTAATAAACTTCAAGAGCCTTGGAAACTCTTTCGTAGGGACGACCCCCCTTAGTTCCGTTAGGAGTGGCCTAAACAGAGGAGTCAGGAGCAGGTGACAGTACTTGACTTGAGACTTGCCCCCAAGGACACATCGAGCAACTTGAAGATTTCTGCTGCGTTCCCCCCTAGGTGTGTATGAGGAGGAAACAAAAGGTATGGTGCTCTAGAGGGAATACAGAGAGAGAGAAAAAGGGCAAAGCCCTATAATAGCTATGTGGCTCTGCTGTGTGACATCATTGACAAAGAACCTTCCACCTATGAAGAGGCTATAGAAAAGAAATAATGGAAGGATGCAATGATCGAGGAATATCAGTCGATCATGAAGAATGATGTCTGGGAGATTGTTCTGAGATTGGAAAGGAAATATGTTGTGACTTCAAAGTGGATCTACAAGATCAAGCATGCTGCAGATGGCAATGTCGAGAAATATAAGGCGAGATTTGTAGCACGAGGCTTCTCACAGAAAGAAGGCATAGACTATGAAGAGACATTTGTGCCCATGGCAAGTACACTTCCATTAGGACCATACTTGCTTGGGCAACAATTATGAAATGCAAAATACACCATATGGATGTCAAGACAACTTTCTTGAATGGTGTAGTCGATGAGGAGTGTACGTGGAACAACCATTGGGATTTGAGACACATGATAGGAAGACCTATGTGTGCAAATTGAAGAAGGGTTTGTATGGATTGAAACAAGCACCAAGGACATGGTATGACAGGATGGATAGCTTCTTGATGAGCTTGGGATTTACCAAGAGTAAAGTAGATTCCAACCTCTACTTCAAGGTGGAAGACAGAAGACCAGTGATACTCCTGTTGTATGTGGATGACTTGTTTCTAACAGGCGAAGAGGAATTGATTAAAGATGCAAATAGGAGACTTGCTACAGAGTTCGAGATGAAAGACCTAGTTATGATGCACTACTTCTTAGGCATGGAGGTGTAGTAGAGTGTAGATGGGATCTTCCTTGGTCAAGGAAAATATGCAGGGGAGATTTTGAAGAGATTCAGAATGATGGATTGCAAGGCAATGGCCACAATTATGGCATCTAACTTGAAGCTTTTGAGTGATGCTTCATTCGCGAAGGTCAATGCCACGATGTATTGTCAAATGATTGGCTCATTGATGTATTTGACGAATACGAGACCAGACATATGCTTTGCGGTGAACACCCTGAGCCAATTCCTGACGGATCCGAGACATGTTTACCTGATTGCTGCAAAGCATATACTAAGGTACCTAAAAGGTACAGTGGATTATGGGCTCAAATATGATGCGAATCAGAAGATTAACCTACATGGTTATGTTGATTCGGATTGGGTAGGTAGCGCCACTGACAAGAAGAGCACCTCAAGTTGCTGCTTCACTTTGGGATCTGGCATGATCTCCTGGTTCAACAAAAAGCAATCATGTGTGGCGCTTAGTACAGTTGAGGCACAGTATGTTGCCGCTTGCTCGCTAGTTGCGAGGTAGTGTGGCTTCGAAAGCTACTGTTTGACTTGTTTGATCTCTAGTTGGATGTGACTTGTATCTTCTGCAACAATCAGAGTTCCATGAAGCTGTCGACAAATCCTGTGTTCCATGACAAGTTGAAGCACATCGAGATCAAGTTCCACTATATTAGGGATATGGTGCAGAGAGGAGCAGTGAAGCTCCAGTACGTGGCAACAAAGGAGCAGATACCTGATGTGTTGACCAAGCCTCTTGCGAGAATGAAGTTCGAGTACTTCAGAGAAAGACTTTGTGTGATCCAGATCGAGATCCCTCGAAAGAGGGGGTGATGTGTTCTAGCATAGCTAGAGAGACAGGTTGTCTAAGCGTAAAATCCTGGTGAAGCTCGTAGGTTGCTCAGACGTAATTAGCCCTATAGGTTGTCCTTGGATGTAATCAGTCTTGGAAAAGCTCGCAGGTTATCCTTGGATGTAATCAGTCTGATATGTTACGAAAGCATAATATCTCACATGGAAAATGAGATAGGTTGTTCGGGCGAGAAAAATTTTGGTGCGATAGGATACCCAGACGTAATCAATCCTGTAGGTTATCCTTGGACGTAATCAGTTCTGTGACGGGTTATTCGAATGTAAAAATGAGACTTGGCGTGGTACGCAGGTTATTCGGATTTAATACGCCCCATGGGTTGTCTGAGTGTGAAAATGAGACCTGGTGTGGTACACAGGTTACTTGGATGTAATACGCACTGAAGGTTATCTGAACGGAAAAGATCTTGGACGCAGGTTGTTCAGATGTAATCCCTTGAGGTTGGCCTAGAATGTAAAAGGTCTTGATACGACAGGTTGTTGGGTTGTAATCGGTCCTTACATATATATCCATATATGTGTGTGCCCATGTTGAGATGATAAGGTCACGAAGCACATGGGGTGCGCCTAGGCGGTTCTCTGATAGAACGCAAGTCGATTGTGGATGCTTTGTGTGTTTTGTTTTGTTTTGTTTTCTGCAAGACAAAAGAGATGATTTGGATACGACTAGAAGAAGGTAGAAGACGTAGGTTATTTTCGTGGCAATGTCAAGAAGGTCCTGGACAGTTCCTACATGATGGCTTGCTCGAGATGTGATGAAGACCTAGCAAAGGACTAGGCCTACATGCAACATGAAAAAGGGATGGCTCTGTAAAAACTTCTGATGATAGATAGTATGGTACGATGATCAAAATAATAAGATGATGATGGAAACAACTATGATGATGACTCTATGACTCCGTGATGATGACTTTGCGACGAAGACTTGGCCATATGTGTTGATGACTGTGAAGAGAGAGAATACCTTCCTAGTTAAGAGGGATTGTTGATGTATTTGTAACTTCGGAAGATATTCTGATGTATATTATCATTGTATGTTGTTGTACCCCCATTGGAGATGTGTTTACCCCATTGCAGGATGTCTTAATTGTGTCTAGACCTTGAGGTACTACCTTCGTTGTAAGTCGAGGCAATAGTCCCCAGTGTAACATCATGTAATGTGTATTTAGAGCCTCTCTGGGAGAAGTTGGCCCTGTGAGGGAAGACAAGTGGGCCCAGTCTTATGTTTGGTCAGTGGCTTGAAAGGTATAAATAGGGAGACACTCTCCCTTATTTATACACACCTCACACTCTCAAGTTTGCATGAGAGAGAGAGAGAGACAAAGGGAGGAGAGACAGATAGCTGTTGAATACTTCTTATTACTGCTTTTGATCATCTTACTATTTTGAAGAAGTTTGCGAGGTTTTCTCCTTTATGGTTTCCTCGGTGAAAATCTGTGTCTTGTGTATCTCTTATATCTTATGCATCTAGCTGTACTTGTTATTCTTTCAGGCAAAGATCCTAATCAAGCTAATAAGATCTAGAAAAACTAACAATTTTGAAGTGGTGTGTAGGGAACTGAGTGTTCCATTCGAATCCCTTCTGATTCACATAACTGCTGAAAATCTCTTTTAATGTACTCACCTCCATTATTAGATCTAATGGACTTGATCGTCTTTTCAAAGCTATTCTCTACCAAGGCTGTAAAAACTTTGAAAGTTTCGAACACCTCAGATTTCTGCTTCATAAAATATACCCAACAAAACCTTGAACAATCATCAATAAAAGTTAAGAAATACCTGGATCCATTGATGGATGTTGTAGGCATTGGTCCTGAGACATCACTGTGTATTAGATCAAGTGTAGAGGCAACTCTAGTTGCCTTCCCAACTTCATATCTCTTCTTTGGATGCTTACCTACCAAGCAACCAAGACATACTCCATCTGATGTTTTGATGAGTGGCAAGCCCTCAACCATTTTGTCATTGTGAAGTTGCTGGAGATATTTGAAATTGAGATGCCCAAATCTCTTATGCCACAGCTTGCTTGTGTTATTGGCATGAGTCAATAAAGCTGTTGGATGTGAAGTAGGCAGGCAATGGGAGAACTCATATGCCTTGGAGGCATTATTAGCAAACCCTTTCACTATGAGATTTCCAGTAGATGATTCAGTGATCTCTACTGTGTCAGAATCGAATGTAACTCTCTTAATAGACACTGTATGAGTCATTTGATAAACTTACAACAAATTTGTTGCAAGAGAGAGCACATAGAGTACATTCTTGAACTCTCCATGCTGGATTTTAATAGAACCTCTCCCAACAGCTAGGATTTAAGAGTTATCTCCCATATGAATGCTAGGTCCTCCTGAGAGATTTAGAGTGGTGAAGGACTCCCTGGAGCCAACCATGTGGTTGGATGCTCCAGAATCTATCAAATAAGCCTTTGACTGAGTGAGAACCGCCTTCAAGGCATGGCACCTCTTATGATCTTCGGTCAGTTGTCCAACATCAGACTTCTTTGCTCCTTGTGGAAGGGAAATATTGTTCTGTTCAAGGAGTGTTGACAGCTGGTCGATGGTCTTCTTCATGCACTGGCTCTTTAGATGAAAGCCTCTCATACAGTAGGGACACTTAGTCTTCTCGAATTTCTTCTTTTTCTTGGAACCTGAGGCTCCATCGGAAGATCTTTGATTCTCCTTTGGCTTCGAATCAATGCTTTTGGTCTCCTTTTCCTTCGTGCTTCTCTCTTGCTTGCGCATTGTTTGAGATTCCTACAAAGAGTGCTTGATTCTTGGAGGTTTAAATCACTCCCATTTGAACCAATTTATCTTGCTCTTGTATCTTAGATTCAACAAAAGCATATAGAGAAGGCATCTTCCAATTAGGAATAGAAGTTCTTCCAGAATGGAATCTAGAGACAAAGACTGAGAAATTTGAGCCAAGCTTGCTCAGCAATGATAGCATAAGCTGCTCATCTTTCCTTTCTAATCCACATTGTTTGCATTGCAGTACTAGTGCTTTGTACTTTGTAAAGAATTGTTGAATAGTTTCGAAACTGTTGGGTTGTAGTGCAATGAGCTCATTCTCCAGAATATGCCCTCGAAGCTCATCTTGTTTGCCAAACAAAGATTCAAGCTTTTCCCAATCTTCCTTCGGAGTCCTTAGTCCCTCAATATGGAACAAAAGATCCCAAGAGATGTGAATGCATGTGAAGCCGAAGGCTTCATCAAGCCGATTCAAAAACTTACTCTTCTCAACATACTGCTGGGGCTCAGCTTCTTTGCTCATTGTCATCCTAAACAGGCCTTGTTTGCGGAAGGCTACCTGCATATCTGCCCTCCAATCAATGTAATTGAAGGGCATAAGGATTCTAGGCACGAGAGCTGAAGAATTATCCATCTTTCTGTGTGTTGATCAGTCAATTCATCAAGAAGCTACATAGATGCCTGCAAAGAACACTGCAAAACCAATTCAATTTGCAATCATATGTCAGTACAAGCCTTTCCACCTCGACATGTGCACTTTCTTAGAATCTGTCACACCTGTAGAGACTTCTCTGGACAAAATCCAGAGTTAGCAAGGCAAAGATTGCAGGAATTATGTTGAAACTCAGTTGCTTCTGGTGCACAATGGAGATCAGACAAGGTTTGTTGCTAGCCTGAACAAGGCTCTGATACCATGTTAAATTTGTGAACCATTGATCTACAGGAAAATATGAAAGCTGTAGGAAGGGAGTTGTGTAGTGGAATAATCAAAGAGAATGTACAGTGTACAATATATAGGAAATTCATGCCACAAATTTCAGAGAAATCAGACAAGAATTGCTCAGATAATCACAACATTAATCTTCATTCATTAATCAATAATACAATGATTATACAATAAATATAATTCAAATACCATGGATAGGATTCGAATCTACTAGCTCAAGCTGACTGAATAGCTAACTCAGTGTGTCTAAATCGCTGCTGGAACTCACTAGTCTAACTCCGAATGTCTAAATCAATCTTGTTGATGAAATTTTCATTGATGCCAACATGGACTTGCAATGGCCCCACATATTGTCATTAATGCCACCAAGTCCCACTTGTAGTGCCTTACAAAGTGGGTTTGAGCCTTGGACCCCTTACAGAGTGGGTTTGTTCCTTGAAGCACCTTGTACCTAGTTGAGAAGGTCCTTGTACCAACAAGGATGGATCTTGGAGCCACCACCTTGTTGAATATGCTGAAGACCCTGCGGATGGTGTTGAAGACCCCGTTGATTGTTCTGAAGCCTTGATTGACGATGGAGAACCCCTAGATGGGTTGGAGAAGCATTAATGATCCATTATGTGGTCATTCATGCTCTGATGGTATCATAGTACCCCATGAAGACCTAGCTACCCCACAGATTATGTCTTGACGGATATTGACCCTTGAGGGTCTCCTAGTGTGGTTGAGGTGGTAAGAAAAATAATAAAAATACATAAGGTTGACCATTGAAGTGGTAAGAAGTTTGAAATCCTTGGCTTATGTGGTGGACACCTTATTATATGGAAAAGAGAATGCCTGCAATTCTTTGGTAAGGTTTGACCATTGAAGTGGTAAGATGTTTGTGTGACAATTAAAAGTCAAATTAAAAATTCGAATTACAATTTTTAATTAAAAATTAAAATTCTTACCACTCTTACCTTTGAAGACAAGTCGGACAACATGAAACATGTCCACTTTAATTTGTATATAAACACATCAAAAAATAGTCAATGATGGATGTAGAGAAGTGAATTTGTGGAGATTGGTCCGAGGTTTTTTTTGCTGCAGTAGAGGAGCAGTTCGTTTTTACAGAGAAATTTTTGGGCATCTTCACTAAAATTGGCATAACTTTCTCATACGGAATCGGAATTACAAAATTCTTGGCTCGTTGGAAAGCTTGTTACAAGGGCTATGTGATGACATGGTATAGAGTTTCTTTTGTTTTTTCTACTGTTTCTTCATCTTGTGATCTTCAGAAAGGTATGGTTCATTCTTTTGGGTTTATCTTGTGATGGCACATGTCTCAGACTCTCATGGATAGAGTTCGTATTTGATCTTAGTATGTGAGCCTCTATATTGGTATATATATTTGAAGTCATTATGGAGGCTATGATGATGATATTGCATACCTTTATGCTATGATATGATACACTTTATGATGATAATGCATGTGATAATGATGTACGCTCTATGATGTTGATGCAATCCTATACAATATGATGTACATGCATACCATAGTGTGATGATGCTCTCCTATGCACTATGATGTATACTTGATGATGATGATGCATAAACGGTTCACATTGAGATGATGATGATGTATATTTGATGATGAGGATGTATACCCTATGACGATGATGCATACCTATGATGATTATGCATGATGATGTGCCTTATGTTCAGTGAAAGCAGAGCATAATTACTTGTTTAGAAGTTGTGTATGATGAGCTGTACAATGATGCACATGAGCAGTTTTTATGAGTAACATAGATGAGCAACAGAGATGAGCAGTTTTTATGAGCAACATAGATGAGCAGCAGTGATGAGCAACAGAGATGAGTAGCAGTGATGAGCAGATTGACCAGTAGAGTGATGAGCAAAGATTGATGTGCAGAGCAGAGGTTGTTTGTGTAGCAGAGTCATATGATTGCTTGCAAGAAGAATCTTGCATTTGAGGATTGGACTCCTCAAACCCTTCTTAATTGGAGCTAAGAAAACCAGGTAGGTCTTATTATGAGAGTTGGTGCTAATTGTAATCGAGAAGATTGTTGTATTCCATGTACAATAAATAAAGATCAAATTACAAATATTATTGTCTCTTTGATGTGATGGATGTGCTTATGAATCTTGGTTGATTTAACTAATTCATTTGATAACATATTGATTTATATACTCTGGTTGACTAAAAGAAGGTAAAAAGATTATAAATCATAGTGGAAAAAATCTCCGATTTTTTGGCGATGTCCCGAAAAATCATGATTTTTTTTGGTTGCTGAATTTTCAAAAAATCAGACATCAGAAAAAATCGGGAAAAATCGTGAAAGATAAGGAAAAATCGAGAAAATTCATCAAATTGGGAAAAAATCGGTAAGCAAAATTTTACCCTATTAAAGTACAAAATTTGCATTTTTAATGCTTGCGGCGGTTTGCCGATTTTTGTCGATTTTTTCACTGATGTTGCCGAGAAGATTTTTTCTGGACCCTCGTCGATTTTTTGCCGATGCTGATTTTTTCCACTATGTTATAAATTGCTCACACATTGATTCACCCCCCATCTCAGTGTGTCCATTGTGTCTAACAATTGGTACTAGAGCAGGCCCTCGTCACAAGCCTTACAAGCTTGAAGGAGATTCGTGGAGACACAATGGAAGCAAAAGAAAAGGCATCAAGCAATGGTGTGCTAGTACTTGATATGACAGATTATTTCAGTTGGAGGGGCAAAATGAAGGCTTCTCTGAAGAAATTTGGTGTTTGGGAGATTGTGATCAATCCACTTGCTCCATCAAACAAGAAGGGAAAATCAACTGCACAGAAGGATGCAAAGAAGGACAATACTATAGCCTTGAAGTTCCTCATGGATGGACTTCCTAGTTTAGTGAAAGAAAGTGTAGGGGAGTACACTTCAGCCGAAGACGTATGGTTCAAGTTGGAAAGTGAGTATCAGAAGGCAAGACTAGAACCCGAAAAGACATATCAGGAATCAGAAGACAACCCCCCAGAAGAGATCAATCAAGAAGAGGACTCCAGTAAAGGTATGAACTCGTGTGATTGTAATGATAGCTTGTGTGATGAAATTGAGAAGGTTCTTGCATATGATGATGAAGGGCTATCAAAGGCTGCACATCGGATAGATCTCACGTTGCTGAATATTGATCTCAAAGCCAATTGGTTTTTGAAGACAGTAAATTTAAACCATAGTGACTTCATGAAGTTCAAAAAGAAAATCTTGGACTCCTTGAATGAATATCAGCAGAAGACCATGACAATGAAAGTGTTGCTTGTGAAGCTCAAAAACAAGGACAAAGAGTTGTGGGATCAAATCAAAGACAAGGATGTTGAAGTTGAACAACTAAAGATTGAATTGATCAGTAAAAATGAAGAACCGGAAGAGCCTGCTAAAGAGCTTGAAGAAACTAGAGAAGTCAATCATGATGTGAAGACTCAGCTGGAGGAAGCTAAGCGGATAGAAGAAATCCTGAAGATTCAGTTGGAAGAAAAGGAGGAGGCAATCCAGAAGCTGGAAACGGAGTTAGTTGGTCTTAGGAAGAAAGGTTAGAAGAATGAATCTTTTTTCAAGTTCAAGGATAGTTCAGTGGTCCTAGATAAGATCTTGGATTGCCAAAGATCTCCATGTGATGAGACTGGTCTTGGTTACAAGAAGGAGAAAGAAAAATCTGAAGATGACACTTGGTCTCCTAAGACTCCATAAGCATCTCCATCAACGCCCAAAGTTGCTCCTCATGCACATGCACATGACAACAAATACCTTGGTAGTTCAAGAATGTATCAAGAAGCAAGATCTATTCCTCAAGGCAAGTTCAGAAAAGAAACAACTCCAAGATGGAACCAAAGTCGTAGGTATGAAAGTGGTTTCAATGGTTATTGTCATTTTTGTTCTAACTTTGGTCATAAAGATGTGGAGTGTAGACTCTACGGAAGAAGTGGTGGAAGGCCCAATGACTTAGTTAGATGCTGGACATGTAATCAAGTTGGACATGTTGCTGCCAAATGTCACACATTGAGATGCTGCACATACAGTGGATTTGGTCACAAGGCCAAAGAATGTGCAAGTCAAAGAAGTCAATCGAGGAAGAATCCTTCCTATACATCAGCAAGAAGAACCAGTGAACCTTGGAAGAAGACCAATGCAGGAAGATTTGAAGATCATAAGATAAAGGCCTACAATCAAGGACACTCTCAGGCATGGAGACATGAAGTTGATCAAAGAAGTGTTGGAAGTTCCAACAGCTTAGTCATGTGTTAGACATGCAACCATGTTGGTCACATTGCTGCATATTGTCGTACGATGAGGTGTTATAGTTGCAGTGGCCTTGGGCACAAAGCTCAATATTGTTGGAGTACACATAAACAACCCTTGAGAAGTTTCCTGTAGAGCTCATCAAGGAAATCTAGTACAGATGAAGGAACAAATGCTGAAAGGACAAATGCGAAGAAGAAAGTATGGATGAAGAAGATTGAGTAGTTGTAGATAGGAGAGGTTGATCAGAGCAGGAAGGATGCTTGCTATATGGCAAGCCAAGTGTAAGGTCTCTCAAAGACTTTAGCACACCTTGAGTTCATGACTCTGGAGGATGAACTCAAAAGAAGAAAGGATGACTACTCTAGGCGTACAGACAGGTCCTAGGATTGTGCATATTGCCAGGGGGAGCAATGATCAATGATTAGTGGTTCAGATGCAGATATATGATCATCCTTTGCCATTGATGCCAAAGGGGGAGAGATGAAGACAAAAGGGGAGCATGAGTTGTTGTCATCAATGACAAAGGGTGAGATTGTTGATGAAATTTTCATTGATTCCAACATGGACTTGCAGTGGCCCCACATATTCTCATTAATGCCAGCAAGTGCCACTTGTAGTGCTTTACAAAGTGGGTTTGATCCTTGGACCCTTTACAGAGTGGGTTTGTTCCTTGAAGCACCTTGTACCCAGTTGACAAGGTCCTTGTACCAACAAGGATGGATCTTGGAGCCACCACCTTGTTGAATATGCTAAAGACCCTACGGATGGTGTTGAAGACCTTGTTGATGGTCCTGAAGCCTTGATTGACAATGGAGAACCCCTAGATGGGTTGGAAAGCATTAATGACCCATTCTGTGGTCATTCTTGCTCTGATGGTATCATAGTACCCCATGAAGACCTAGCTACCCCACAGACGATGTCTTGACAGATATTGACCCTTGAGGATCTTCTAGTGTGGTTGAGGTGGTAAGAAAAATAATAAAAATACATAAGGTTGACCATTGAAGTGGTAAGAAGTTTGAAATCCTTGGCTTATGCGGTTGACACCCTATTATATGGCAAATAAATTACATGCAATTCTTTGGTAAGGTTGACCATTGAAGTGATAAGAAGTTTGAAGTCCTTGGTCATACATATGGCTTATGTGGTGGACACCCTATTATATGGAAAATAAAATACATGCAATTCTTTGGTAAGGTTTGACCATTGA
>LPNX010296866.1:531577-581297 GCA_001517045.1 Pseudotsuga menziesii | reverse complement strand
TAAGCAGTATTTTAATAATTTTGACTGAAAAGGCCTTAAAAAATAGGACTTGTCACCAAATTCCCAATCTGGTATTCTTTGAGTAGGACAATTTGGTTCATCTCTAGCATATGACGTGAAGAGCACTCCTTCCATTTCAAAGATCAAAAACATCTTTCGACTGATATTAATTCCCATCTGTGCTGCAACCACAAACATCATTGACATTAACATAGCTTCATTTCATTACTTAAATACATAAAAACATAATATTTAAAATTATATTAAAAATTCTTGTAATTCCTATCTACTGTCAATTTTTTCCATTATTATACAAAGGGAATCATATAAGGAGTTAAATGGAAATTAAAAAATATAATTATAGTAGCCTCATTCTATTGATTGAACTATTTATATGATAACATATACATTAATCAAATAATTTTATTCTACTTTATTTTTGTTATTAATAATAGTTCCTAAAGTGTTGAAATATTGTAACTTCGAAGAATATTCTATATGTATTTCTTTGTGGTCCCCGATGGTCCTACCGGGAGAACCACTTGTATTACTTTGTACCCTGATGCTCCTAATTGGAAGAACTAATAAGAGTCATGAGGCAGTCCCCTCTAATTGTAAAGGTGGGTCATTAACACCCCAGTGTGGTTACTTGAGCCTACATGTGTAACTCGAGCCTACATGATTAACTCGAGCCTACATGATAGATGGGTTAACTTAAGTGAATGGATGAATATAAATAGAGGTGTAGTGCTCCTCATTTGGAATACACACTCTCACTTGTGTAGAACATTAGTGGAGAAGAGAAGTAGCTGGAGAAGGAGGAGGATCAGGCTTTGATCTCCTTACTGGTTTTATCTTTTATCTTTTTCGAGCATCTATATTAAGGAAGCTTTTGCTGGGTTTTTCCCTTTAGGGTTTTCCCAGGATAAATGTTTGTGTTCCTTTTGTATGGTTGTGCTTGTCTATCTTTCAGTGATCCTGTTTATATGCTTTTGTTATGAAAATGAAATGAAGTACTGATGTCTTAGCTAAGGATATGAAAATTTAACATGGTATCAGAGTGACCCTGAAAGAAGACATTGTGCAGCTAAAGAATATATGGCTTCTTATTTTTTTGGGTCTTTATCCATGATCTATCAGAAAAAAAAGTCTAGACTGACTCTCCATTGAAGGGCGCATCTTTCTGTCGAAGTGGAATTCGATTCCGAGCATTTTTAGTTTTGGTGCAGAAAATTAGGGATTTCTACAGAAGAATCATTTTTGAGTGAGCCCAACATAGGATTGTTCTCCTCATCAAAATCAAAGTTTAGAGACCTGGATCAAGAAATTTGGTTGGGTGAAACTTTGGGAAATTCAAACCCTAGTTTGACCCCAATCTGGAAAAACCCTAAATACTAAAATGTCTAAGTTTTGGTACATTCTCTATATCCTGAGATTGGAAACGTATCAGGAGTTGAAAATTTCATAGGACGAATATAAAATCTTGATTTACACTGTATCCTAAATTCAGCCTCAGATTCACTATATTTTGGGAGATATGATCCCTCCAAGTTATGGTTCCAGCCTCTTCCAGAATTCATCCCTAAATAGGACACCTGGGGAGAATTGCTGTAACATGGGATACAGAGGTCCAAATGGAATTACTGAAGATTTTACAGAAAGAGAATGGCCTGTAATTTCTTTTATCCAAATTTCAGAAACTGAAGATGAACCAGTGACACGTGTCATGCTGTACAACTTCACTATTTTGAACAATCCTGTAACAGGTCACCTTGGGAAAATGATCATAAATTAAAATTGGTGAAACCAATTCTAATGAAACTCATGCTTTTGGATCAATAACGTGTGGGGTTACTTCAATGCAAAATTTTAGACATAGAGGAGCAGTAATTTCAGAGATATCATAGAAACAGTAACAGGCATTTCTGCAGAAGAAATTGGAAAACTAGGGCTTCCTGTCCCGGGAGCTTCCCTCCACTGTTTTCAGAAAAGGAGTACATTGGACAGCTCCATTTGAAGAGATATATATTTATATCCAATCATATCTGAAATATTCCAAGTTTTGAAAATTAGGGTTTCTTTGACAAACCCTAGATCAGCCAGCTCCGGAAGCAGGACGGACACCTCAAATTGGTAAGATCTAATCTTTTGCTATTTGCATTTGAGGTTCTCATTTCAAAATGATCTATCACATCAGCTTGATGATAATCTTGGTGAAGTTGAAAACTTCCAAGAATGGAAGTATTTGATCTCTCTGAAGAAAATGAATTGGACACCTACATGAGTAGAGAGGTTCCATTTCTAGAGGGAGATGAGCCTCAAAGACTTACACAAGAAGAACTTGATCAAGGCCAAGAAGATCATTGTTGATTCAATCACGGTTCAACTTATACCACAAGTGTCTTCCCTAAAAAAATTGAAGATGTTTGATTCCTTGATCAAGCTATTTGAAGATAAGAACTTAAATCAGAAGATGGCTTTGACAAAACAATTGAAGAATGTGAAGATCAAGAATGCAGAACAACTTGAAGTAGTAGAAGAAGAAGTATGCAGAAGTGGTGATAGCCACTTTGAATGGTCTCCGAGGATCATGGGATTCATTCATGTGAATAATGTATGCTAGAATTAAGTGATTAATTTCAGCTCGACTAATAAGAAGAGAAGAATAAGATGGGAGCAATTGAAGATCAAGCTCTCAGCATTCAATGAAGATCCCTCAAGCAACGAGGAATATGAAAAACTCAATTCTTGAAGAACCTCTTATTCATCTTATCATTTGGATAAGAAATGATGATTTCATGAATGAATAAGATGATAAAGTAGAATGATCAAGATGGAGTCTACCCACGAAACAAATAAAATATAAGTATTCAATTGCCATTTCATGATATTGTTTTGTTATGCATTTGATTGTATTCAGTTGATGTGTTATGTATGATAGATTGTTTACATTAATACTACTAATATGAATGTGATGGGTAAGTAGCTCATGGTGCTATACAACTCTCCAGTGCTACTTATCAAACCTCTTTGTTGACATATTGGATTATTGCACAATCTCAATGATGTCATGGTAGAGATAGAAGGCATCTAGAAAGTTTCTGTGAAATATGGATGAATGTTGTATTGGATAAATAGTTGCACAATGCATAAGAATTTGTCGTTATGCATATGTTTTATGAAATAGTTCTAACCATGCAACTGGTGCATTTGAATTGTAGGAAAGGTCCTATACAATCTCCTACAAGAAAAGAAGGACGAGACTTGTTCCGAAGAACAAGTGATGACAATTCAATAAACATGAATCTGAAGCTCCCAGGGTCAGAGACACCATGACGGAAGAAAGAGATTCAGAGAGCGGTAGATCCACCTCAAAGGATGAAGACCACCACTGGTATGAGAGATAACTCAAGATGAAGAAAATAATGCTATAAAAGAAACTATGATCAAAGAATAACAGTTGATCATGGGGAATGATGTATACGATATGATTTCAAGACATAAAGGGAAGTACATTGTATCGTCCAAATGGATATACAAAATAGAGCATGCAGCTGATGGAAGTATCGAGAAGTATAAAGAAATATTTGTGGCCAGAGGTTTCTTTCAGAAAAAGGGAATTAATTCTGAAGAGACACTTACTCCCGGAATTAAGGTACACTTCCTTCAGAACTATCATGGTAGTTTCTTCCATAGTGAAGTAAAGACAAGCCTTCCTTAATGGTATGATTGAGAAAGAGTTTTACATCGAATAGTCACAAGGATTTGAAGTTGAAGCCAGATGGAATCACGTATGCAAGTTGAAGAAGGCCCTCTATGGCCTGAAGCAAGCTCCCAGAGCTTGGTATGGAAGAATAGATAGTTTCTTGTCGAGCATGGGATTTACCAAGAATAAAGCTGATCCTAACCTTTATCTCAAGGTTGTAGAAGATGAACTTGTCATATCCTTGACAGGAAATGAGAAACAGATCATGGAAAGTAAGAAGAAACTAGTAGAAGAATTTGAGATGAATGACCTTGGGTTAAAGGCATTATTTCCTAGGTCTGGAAGTATGGAAAAGTTCAGAAGAAATATTTCTCAACCAGGGAAAGTATGAGGTAGAGATATTGAAGAGATTCAATATGTTGGAATGAAAAGTCATGGCCACACCCATGGACTCCAACCTGAAGCTGTTAGCTGATGACTCATCAGAGTTAGTGGATATGACTCATTACAGACAGATCATTGGGCCATTGATGTACTTAACAAATACCAGACCAGACATTTGTTTTGATGTGAACACCTTAAGTCAATATCTTGTTCAACCAATACAAGTTCACCTAGTAACTGCAAAGCATGTGATGAGATATCTGAAAGAGACTATAGAATTTGGTTTATATTATGATGGTAGCCATGAGTATAGATTGTATGGCTACACAGATGTAGATTGGGCCGGAAGTATCTTAGACAGGAAAATCACATTAGGTAGATGCTTTTGTTTGGGGTCTGCTATGAGTTCATGGTTTAGCAGGAAACAGTCCAGTGTTTCTCGTAGCATGGCTGAAGCAGAATACATAGCAGATTGCTCTACTAAGTTGTGAAGCCATATGGATTCAGAATATGATATCAGGTCTCTTTGAACTGAAGATGGATACTACATTGATTCTATGTGATAACGAGAGTTGTGATAACAGAGAACCCTGTGTTCCGTCGTAACACAGAGAAATTCGGTATTTATACATTCAAGATAAAGATGTAGATGATGATGTTTCAGTATTTACATATTGTAGATACAGATGATGGTGATTTAGTATTTCTATACTAAATATAGAGATGATGATGATTTCAGTATTCCCATACTAAAGATATAGATGATGTTTCAATATTTACATACTGTAGATGCAGATGATGGTGACCTGATGATGCTTTCAGTACTCACATACTAGAGATACAGATGGTGATAGTTTAGTCCATGAACCTCAGTTCAAAATGTATCCGGAGGTCTCGGTCCCCGTGAAAGTGGTGGATTGCATCATCCCTGAACCTTGGTTCAAAATGTATTTGGAGATCTCGGTCCCCGTGAATGTGGTAGGATTGTATCATCCTTGAACTTCGGTTCAGAAAGGATCCGGTGACTTTGGTACTCGAGAATGTGTGTTGATCCTGTAATTCCTAGAGGAAGGATTGTCTGAGTTCCACATCTGTGTTGATCCCATAATTATGAAAGGAAGGATCATTAGTAACTTCGTAAAGACCTAAATCTCGTAATTTTGAAAGGAAGGATCATTGAATTGATCCCGTAATTACAATAGGAAGGATTGTATGAGTTCCACAGATGTGTTGATCCCGTAATTCCAATAGGAAGGATTGTCTGAGTTCCACATCTGTGTTGATCCCGTAATTCTGAAAGGAAGGATCATTAGTAACTCCGTAAAGACCTAAATCTTGTAATTCCAAAAGGAAGGATCATTGAATTGATCCCGTAAGTCCAATAGGAAGGATTGTCTGAGTTCCACAGATGTGTTGATCCCATAATTCCAATAGGAAGTATTATCTTAGTTCCACAAATGTGTTGATCCCATAATTCTGAAAGGAAGGATCGTTAGTAACTCTGTAAAGACCTAAATCCTGTAATTCTGAAAGGAAGGATCGTTAGTAACTCCGTAAAGACCTAAATCCCATAATTTCGAAAGGAAGGATCATTGGTAACTCCATAAAGACCTAAATACCATAATTCTGAAAGGAAGGATCATGTTGATATTTTGATGATGTTGATGTTTTTATGATGATGATGATGTTTTTGATCGAAAGATCAGATGTTGCTGATGATGATGATGTTCTCTGATCGAAAGATCAGAAGTTGTTGATGATGATGATGTTCTCTGATTGAAAGATTAGAATATGATGATGATGTTGTTGCTGACGATGATGATGTTCTCTGATCGAAAGATCAAAATATGATGATGATGATGATGTTTCTCTGATTGAAAGATCAGAAGTTGCCGATGATGATGTTCTCTGATCGAAATATCAGAATATGATGATGATGATGTTTTCTGATCGGAAGATCAAAAGTTGCTTATGATTATGATGTTGCTACTGATGATGATGTTTTCTGATCGAAAGATCAGAATGTGATGATGATGATGATGTTTTTGATCGAAAGATCAAAATGTGATGATGATGAGATCCTGATGATGATGATGCCGTATTATCAAAGTATGATGATGATGATGTACTGATCGAAATATCAGAAAATGATGATGAGTTGATGTTAGAGTATGATGATGTTCGGTTGATGATGGTTCTAATCGAAATATTAGAGGCTGATGATAATGATGATTTTGATTGAAAGATCAGAGTATGATGATGATGTTGTTTCTAATCGAAAGGCCAAAGTGATGAAGAATATGTTGTTGATCTAAAGGTCAAAGTGTTGAAGATGATGTTGCTAATCGAAAGGTCAAAGTGTTGAAGATTATGTTGCTGATAGAAAGGTCAAAGTGCTAAAGATGTTGCTGATCAAAAGGTCAAAGTGCTGAAGATGTTGCTGCTGATTGAAGAGTTAAGATGCTGTTGATCGAAGTGGTCAAAGTACTGATGATGCTGAAGACTAAAGATTGAAGATGAAGGCTACATGATGTTGAAAAGCTTCCAATGATTTATAGATGTATCACCCTGATGATGTTGATGATGTCCCCTATCTCTCTCCTATTATTGTTGTTGTTGATGTTGTTATAGAATACACTTCTCATTAAGGGGGAGTGTTGAAATATTGTAACTTCGAATAATATTCTATATGTATTTCTTTGTGGTCTCCGATGGTCCTACCGGGAGAACCACTTGTATTACTTTGTACCCCGATGCTCCTAATCGAAAGAACTAATAAGATTCATGAGGTAGTCCCCTCTAATTGTAAAGGTGGGTCATTAGCACCCCAGTGTCATTACTTGAGCCTACATGTGTAACTTGAGCCTACATGATAGATGAGTTAACTTAAGTGAACGGATGAATATAAATAGAGGTGTAGTGCTCCTCATTTGGAACACACACTCTCACTTGTGTATCGCATTAGTGGAGAAGAGAAGTAGCTGGAGAAGGAGGAGGATCAGGCTTTGATCTCCTTGCTGGTTTTATCTTTTATCTTTTATCTTTTTGGGGCATCTATATTGAGGAAGCTTTTGCTGGGTTTTTCCCTTTAGGGTTTTCCCAGGATAAATCTTTGTGTTCCTTTTGTATGGTTGTGCTTATCTATCTTTCAGTGATCCTGTTTATATGCTTTTGTTATGAAAATGAAATGAAGTACTGATGTCTTAGCTAAGCATATGAAAATTTAACATAAAGCTGCAATGGGAAAATATAATTACAATGACACAATTCAAACAATTAAACTAATTAGATTTCATATGGTAGTTTTCCACCTAACACAACCACACTGTAATCAAATGCATTATGTCATGAAGGAAATATAATTCATGTTAGAGTTCCTTCTAACCACATTGTCATCAAAGTTAATGCATGTTATCTTTCATATAGTAAATTTCCTTCTAGCACTATGAATGGAAAATATAATTAGAAGGGCCCAATACAAGCAATCAAATTGTTTATATGTAAATTTCCACATACAACCTAATCATATGTTGAAATAACAAAATTTTATGAATTCACATTTAACCATTCTTCAAACCAGTAATTTATAAGAGATATAATGATCAATTAAACCACACATGCAATAATTAATTGAATAGTCCAATTCAAACAAACTTACCATTTATCTAATAATATCTACATCCAACTTCATACATTAAACATCAATTGAAATTAGCAACCTTTATTAACTCAATATCTTTATATAATAATAATAATAAAATAAAAATATGTTAACTTCTAATAATGACAAAGCATAATAAAATATACGAACTTAATTTGAAAAATGTTGCATGTATAGTAATAATTCATGAGGTCATACATATAATGAAGAACAATTCATCACCAAAAATCCTTCAAAGTATCTCGGACATCTGTTTCTTTGTTGAACTTATTCAACATTCTCCATAGCTCATCGATCAACCATTTATCCCCTTGGTTATTTCCAACGAATGGAGTTGCAAGAATCACATTTTCTGTGGGGTTTTCTTTAACTCTCTCATATGAGCAATCCACTATAACAGTGTTAGTTACATCATATTGACTATATGTATCCCACACTTTTTTCAAATATTTAGTGTGTATAACTTTTGTTGGATTCTCAGCGGCCTTATTTCCTTTTTGTGGCTTGCAATATGAAGCAGTCCACATAAACACAAGTTGATTTTGTGATATATTTGAAACCAATTTTTTTAGAACTCTTGACGTGTTTAGATTCAAATTAGTCGACCAAGTTCCAATCTCAAGAGATTCATTCTTGAAACACATTTTAAGAAAAAAATTTGCATGTGGATGAAACCATATTTGTTTTTTATCTATTGTGCAATCTGCAACCCTTCCCATTTTCTCAATATGTTCTCTTGTTGCATCATCATCAACGTTGTAATAAAAAATATCTTTTAATTCAAATATAACTAATTTTTTCCCATTTATTTTTTCTGCAACACAATAACAGATAAAATAGTCAAGCCATTGTATTCATGCTACAAAAATCATTAAGAAATAATTGTTGAAAAAATACACTCACCTTGAGTACTTTGTATACTGTTTTCAGATTGGCCATTACTTTGTTGCAATATCTACACAGAACCTAGAGAATAAAACGTTAAACCTTTAATGGAATACCAATTTAAATATTCTTTTGATCTATTTTTTTAATATAACACGTTTATTACTTAATTGGTAATGAAAGAAAACATTTGCGATGCCACTTTTAAAAAGAAATACATATATACATCTTTAATATTGTGATAATTGTTAGTTTTATTCTTTTTATTTGTCCCCATAATAAACATCTAAAATGTTATCATTCTTACAAGGACTAAAATTTTAAAAATAACAAAAAAACAAGACAAATTAGAAATACCTAATATGATATTATGTTCATGATTATAGATTTGCACTTCATCATTCTCTTTGTTCTCCTTCTTTGTCTATGTATTAAACATTAAAAAAACGGTGAAAATGAATAAAAATCATTAAACAAATGAGAATTATAAGTTGACAAGCTATCCATATCTAATATTAGATTGTGTTCTTGATTTTAACATTGTTTCACTATCTTCCTATTATTATCTTTGTTTGTTTTTGCCTCTATAATATACAATTAATATCTTATGAAATGTTACAATGAATTAAACTCACTAAATATGAAAACAAGCAAGAAAACATTTTTATATACCTGATACGATATTGTGTTCTTGATTACAACTTTGTTCCACATTCTCTTGATCAATGTCTTTGTTTTCATTGCTAGTCACTATAATAAACATGAAAAATATTATGAATTGTGACAATTAATAAAATTCATTAAATAACATGCTGATTTTTCTTCTAGTAAAAGCACATTATCATCAAATACATTACATCATAAATATAATTTAATTCATGTTAGCTTTCATTATACCATTAGCGGAAGGTCATTTCTAACAACACCATTGCACATTGAATGAAAGCTAACATGTGATAGCTTTCCTACCAGCAGAATGGCATTGTCATCAAGTTCATACATTGGACAACGAAAGAAATGTAACATAAGGTTGGTTTCTTTATGGCACAAGCACAAGAGAATTTTTGACAACATTACACGGTTAGCTTTTCTTCTAGCACAAGCACAAGGCCATTTATAACCACATTGCACAGTGAATGAAAGCTAACCTGAGTTATATTTCCTTCTAGCACAAGCACAAGGGAATTTATAACAACATTGCATAGTGAATGAAAGCTAGCATGTGTTAGCTTTCATACTAGTACAACCACTTTGTTATCAGATACATACATTGCACAATGAAGGAAATATAATGTATGCTAGTTTTACTTCAAGCAAAAGCACAATGGCATTTCTAACAACATTGGACATTGTAGGAAAGTTATCCCTCTAGCACAAGCACATTGTCATCAAATAAATTGTACCATAAAGAAAATATTGTGACAATGAATAAAATTCATTAAATAACTAAACAAACAATTAACCACGATAAATAATCGATATAGTATGTTCATATTTTTTTAGCTTTGTGACATATTATCCTAATTATTATATTCATTGTATTTGTGAACTATAATCAACAGAATACAAGAGAAACAAGAGTTCAAAGTAAGTACATGCTACCAAAATTTGATCTGTTAATGGATTTTCCATTTCCATCATTTTGTGACCATGGTCTTGATCAATGCCTTTGTTCTTATAGTTCCCTATAATCAACAATCAAAATTGTTATGCAATATGGCAAATAAATAGATTTAAAAAATAACAAGATGAATAGCAAAAAAAATTATGTACCTGGTAAAATAATTTCATTCCCTTCTATTTCCACATCCAAATTTGTTTCTTTGTTGTTCAAATTAACTTGATTATTTATTTGTTGCCCATTTTCATCATTTTCTATTTTACAATCTCTATCATTAGTCATTGCAGTAAAAAAACTTGCAAATTAAGAATTATAAACAAAATATAATCCAAATCAATATAATAAAAACATATAAGGAAGTGTAGTACCAAAATTTTCCAAGGAGTTCATCAAGATTGGGTTTAATAGTTGAAAAGATAATATTAAATAAAAACAAGAGAAACAATCAAACAAATTATGTACCTGGTATGATATATTCTTCTCTTTTGGCTTCAATTTCCAAACCTTTTTCAATATTATCCACATTATCTTGATGGTTGTTTTGTTAGCCATTGTCGACATTTTCTGATTTACAATCCCCATCATTAATCTATGTACTAAACTAGGCAATTAAGACTTCTAAACAATGATAAAACCAAACAATTATAATGGAAACAACAAAATGTGGTACCTAAATTTTCCAGGATGTTGATGGATGTTGATCCTGACAGTTGAAAAGCTTTGTGAATTTTCAACATGGTTGTCCTTTGTGACTCTTTTTGTACAATGCATGCAATTCTTCTTTTATAGTTAAGACAAGCTTTGATTAAATTTGTCCCCGCATAAAGAGAAAAAATTACATTCACTTCCATCTTTTGTTGGTGTTTTTCCAATAAATCCACCTAGAATTCAACATCTCTCTCACTTTTATCAAATATGTTTTTAAAAGCGTGAGAGTGTTTTGGAGCCTCAACCTTTTTTAATTCTATGGTATAGAAATGTATAGTTAAAACTATATCATAACTAAACAAATTTTGTTTGTACCTATAAATGCCCTTAGTGATGTTATACTTGAACTTGGAGTTATTTATGGAAATTTCCAAAGCTTGGTGGACATCTTTAAATGACCAAAGGTCTTTTAATAGAACTATAGTAAATTCTGTCAACCCAATTTTGTCGATAAAAAATCGAAACAATTCAATATAATAAGCCATGTGGAATGATTCTTCTTTCAAAGCAAGTGCATCTAGAACAACAAGGTTGGTATATAGTACTGGCTCAACCAGAGAAAGGAAAGAGTGCAAAAGTGTTGAGATAAGACTAGGGCCCCCAAACTGACACCCAAATTCAAATTTGTCATCTTGTTGAACATTTGTTGATCCACTTATTAATATGTTGAGTACTTCACATGCTTTCTAAGAAAAGGACTCTATTTTTGTTTTCCACGATCCTTTTACATAAGTAGACCCTTCAACAGTTGTACATAAATTGGCAAATATGATATCATTTATTTCATAATGCTCAAGAATGCTAGATGTGGTTAAAGCCTTATCATTCAATTTTTTATCGTGACTTTGACAGTATTGAACCATTGCATCCAAGATTGTTCTTTTGTTTTCAATTTAGAACAATAATCTTTTAACTTTATGGCATCAGTTGGATGGTTCGATGGAATAGAAAACCAAACGGTTCCATCCAATATCTTATCTTCTACAGAGCCAATTTCTTCAATGGTTAATCCCTGAAGGGGGTGAAAAGAAGTAGTTGTCAAAGTATTTAGATGATTTATCTTGTACTTTTGAGAACCAAGTTGGCTCGGAGAACAATCCAATGTACCTAATTGGTAACAATTAAAAACAGTGTCCCATTTATCCCAAACAGGTTGATCAAGATATAAAAGAATTTTTTTATCAGCAAAATTTGAAAGTGGGCAATCAAAGAAGGAGCACAACATTTCATCATCAACCCGTTAAAAATAACAAACATAAACTAATAAGAATTCAATGTATATATGAAAGTATGAATAATATTTTGAAATCAAATAAGTCAATATATAATAATAAAAATACATTATTAAAATAGTTTAGGTGCAAAAATAATTAAAATTACATACCTTGTCATCCGATGTCTTAGAATTTTCAATCCTCCTTTTCTTTAATTTGTCATTATCAATTAAGAACTGTTGTGAAGAGCGCACACAATCAATGAAAGGAGTTTTGAAGAAGACATTATTTGCATAATTTAATTGACAACAAATGTGAATCACAACACTGGGATCAACTGATGGATCCAAGAATCGAGCAGAACGTTCTTTATACTTTTTTTTTGCCTCCGCAGATACACTATACTTGGGATTTGTTATAATTTCTTTGGCGGCTTGAATGGTATGTTGGAAATCAACTATCCAAAAGTTGACATTTATAGCATTTACAGCTATCTCATTTACAATTTTCACATGGTTTACTAGTGGATCAGGCTCATTTTTATCAAATGGAATCAAGAGAGCATCGGGTAATGATGTTTGAAATTTTTCTAAAAAGGAATTCACCAACACCTGAACATTTGCATCATCTCGTGATATCAATTTAAACACTTTTGGTGCTTCTATGCATATTTGAACATCCACCTTTATGTTGAAGGAGCTTGAAAATAAATAACATTCCTTGAAGGATTCATGAATTTCATCACAATTATCTGCAAGTTTCACTGTCTCAGTTTCCATTTTCTCAGTTTTTTAAAATTCTGTAGTAGGTGTGAAACCACTTGATGCAATGTTTTCTTCCAAATCTTTTAAATATATTCTCCTTAAAGCATGAATATGAGCATCAAGTCTATCTTCTGGTATTTTATGAGGTAATTTACCTCTTTGATGCAAATAAAGAAGCGCAGATGATGTTTTCATCTTTTTGACATTGCGATATTTTAGAAATTTTGTGATACGTTCTAAAAAATCTATGCAACTCTTTAACCCCGATTTATTAAAGTTTTCATAACTATTCAATTTAAACATTGACTCTTTCATTGTGTTTGGCGGATCTTTACTTGAAGCTTCAATTAAATCTGGTCTAAATTTTGTGTACTCCACTGGACAAGAGACTAATTTTACTTCTTGTCCATTGATAGCCTCCACTTGAAAGACAACGTCAGTCTCACCATGAGCATAACAATTAACAACTATCCCTAATATAATTCGATCTTTTTCACCTATGGATCCAAACAGACACATATCAGGGAACATATTTGGAGGAAATTCTATCTGAACATACCAATCTCCCACAAACTCATATTCATTGGATGTATTATACTTTCTAATCATTTGAAAAGTAGAAGTAGAAATTGGTGCATTCATAATATTTTGACTTGAATGAAGTCTTTATCGTTGCATGATTGATGGATGTGGCATTTCACTTGCTTTTGAACTGAGCAATTCTGAAAACGAGAATAAGAAATTATTAGCATAAATCCAAATGAAATTATAATTATAAATATCGTCATTTAATATTCTATTAAAATTTGAAAATATCATATAGTCTAACAATACTAAATTAGAATAAATAAGATATAAAACTACCATACCAACTTGAGTAGGCTTTGATTGTGTACCACTTGCTTTTCGTTTTTTCTTAGATGCTTTAATTGTAGTTTCATTTGCATCAGATTCAATAGTATCTGGAAACAATAGTAGAAAAAATTGTTTGCAATGGTTAAAGAAAACATGAAATATCAAACATTAATAATCTACCATATAATACATCATTTTAATTCACATGCAGAAGAACAATGAATTTTTCATTCACATGCAGTAGAACAAGGAAGTTTATGTGCTATGGAAGTTTACTACCCACATAATGATATATCAAAGTTCATCTAGTGTGAAATTGCATACTAGAATATAGTATAAGTATTTGTAAATAACTAAATTTGAAAATGCCATACTAACTGTTGGAGACTTTTGTAGTGTCATATTTGTATTCTTTCTTTTCCTTGATGATTTATTTTAAATTTCATTTGCATCATGGTTCTTAGCATCTGAAAACATTTGTAGAAAATATTACGGTAGTTTCAAAAACAATTAAAAGCATCAATTAAAGAGTACTATGAAAACATATTTTATAACATCTCAATTCATACATATGAAGAAGATAAAGAACTCTAACCTTTTGAAGTTGCTTCTTTTGCAATTTTACTTGCATCAAACTCCATTGTTTCTGGGAAACAAACGAAAAACACTATTACCACAATTTCAAATTATTGAAAAAAACATGAATTCAAAAATATTATAAATGCACGCATCATTCTATTTGTAACTATATGTACAAAAAAAATTGTAGAGGTCATAATAATAGCTAATCATGATGATCATTAAATGGCTCATGATAATAGCTAATCATAGTGTTAGCTTACATAAGGTAATTTTTCATCCAACATAACCACATTATGATCAAATACATTGCACCATTATGGAAATTTATTTCGAGTTAATTTACCTTATAAGAAAATTGCATGGCGAATGAAAGTTAATATTTGTTAGCTTTCTTATGGTAGTTTTCCATCTAGCACAACCACATTGTCATCAAATAAGAGATTCTATCTGAACATACATGTCAATTTGTTAGAGAGAAAGCTAACTCCATGATATTTGCTTTCACTCATCGTGCCAAGTTGTTAGAGCGAAAGCTAACTCCATGACCATGACAAAAATTAAGTTGGAGTTAGCTTTCACTCCAACATCTTGGCATGATGAGTGAAAGAAAATGTGTTTTATTTTTCATAAGGTAGTTTCCATTTAACACAACCACAATGTCATCAATCACATTGCAACATGATGGATATCTATATGGAGTTAGTTTTCGTTCTTCAAACAATACACAATATGTGTTAGGTTTCATATGGTAGTTTTTCATCTAGCACAACCACATTGTCATCAATCACATTGCACCATGATGGAAATCTAGCTGGAGTTAGCTTTTGTTCTTAAACCATTGCACGATAAGTGAAAGTTAATGTGTGTTATATTTCATAAGGTAGTTTTCCATATAACACAACCATATTGTCATCAGTCGCATTGCACCATGATGAAAATCTAGCTGGAGTTAGGTTTCGTTCCTAAAAAATTGCATGGTGAGTGAAAGCTAATGTGTGTTAGTTTTCATAAAGTATTTTTCCATCTAAAACAGGAACATTTTCATCAAATACATTACACCATGATGCAAATCTAGCTAGAGTCAATTTTCCTTCTAACAACATGGCACGATGAGTAAAAGCCATGTGTGTTAACTCATTACACCATGATGAAAATCTAGCTGGAGTTAGTTTTCCTTCTAAATGCATGGCACGGTAAGTGAAAGTTAATGTGTGTTACCTTCGTTTCTATCTAACAAGATGGCACAATGAGTAAAAGCTTATGTGTGTTGGCTCATTTCACCATTATGAAAATCTAGTTGGGGTTAGCTTTCCTTTTAACTACATGGCACGGTGAGTAAAATATTATGTGTGTTAGCTCATGGAACCATGATGGAAATCTAGATGGAGTTAGTTTCCTACTAACATGGCATGATGAGTGAAAGCTAATGTGAGTTGGCTTTTGTAAGATAGTTTTCCATCTAAAAAAACCACATCGTCATCAATCACATTGCACCGTGATGAAAATCTAGCTGGAGTTAGATTTAATATTTAAATCATTGCACGGTGAGTGAAATCTAATGTGTCTAAGCCTTCATTGGGTATTTTTCCATCTAGCACAACCACATTGTCATCAATCACAATGTACCATGATGGAAATCTAGCTGGAGTTAACTTTTCTTCTAACTACATGGGACAATGAGTGAAATCTAATGTGTGTTAGCTTTCATAAGGTAGTTTTCCATCTAACACAACCACATCGTCATCGATCACATTGCATCGTGATAAAAATCTAGTTAGAGTTAGATTTTGTCCTTAAATCATTGCATGGTAAGTGACATCTAATGTCTGTTAGTATTCATAATGTAGTTTTACATCTGGCACAACCATATTGTCATCAATCACAATGCACCATGATGAAAATCTAGCTTGAGTTAGCTTTCATTCTTAAAACATTGAACAATGAGTAAAATTAATGTATGCTAGCTTTCATAAGATAATTTTCTATCTAACACGGCCACATTGTTATCAAATACATTACACCGTGATGGAAATCTAGCTTGAGTTAGCTTTCCTTCTAACAACATGGCACTATAAGGGAAAGCTTATGTGTGTTAGCTCATTACACCATGATGAAAATCTAGTTGGAGTTAGCTTTTATTTTAACAACATGGCATGATTAGTGAAAACTAATGTTTGTCTGCTTTCATAAGGGAGTTTTCTATGTAATAAAACCACATTGTCATCAAGGACATTGCGTCGTCTTGAAAATCTAGCTGGAGTTAGATTTCATCATTAAATAGTTTAATGGTGAGGGAAATCTAATGTGTAAGCTTTCATAATGTAGTTTTCCATCTAGCACAACCACATTGTCATCAATCACAATGCACCATGATGAAAATCTAGCTGGAGTTAACTTTCGTTCTTAAAACATTGCACGCTGAGTAAACCTAATGTCTGTTAGCTTTTATAAGGTAGTTTCCATGTAACACAACCACATTGTCATCAAATACAATACACCATGATGGAAATCTAGCTAGAGTTAGCTTTCCTTCTAACAACATGGCACTATAAGGGAAATCTTATGTGTGTTAGCTCATTACACCATGATAGAAATCTAGCTGGAGTTAGCTTTCATTTTAACAACATGGCACGATGAGTGAAAACTAATATGTGTTAGCTATCATAAGGTAGTTTTTAATGTAACACAACCACATTGTCATCAATCACATTGCATTGTGTTAGAAATCTAGCTGGAGTAAGCTTTCATCCTTAAATCGTTGCACAGTGAGTGAAATCTAATGTGTGTAAGATTTCATAGTGTAGTTTTTCATCTAGCACAACAACATTGTCATCAATCACAATGCACCATGATGGAAATATAGTTAGAGTTAGCTTTTGTTCTTAAAACATTGTACTGTGAGTAAAAGCTAATGTTTGTTAGCTTTCATAAGGTAGTTTTCCATCTAACACAACCACATTGTCATCAAATACATTACACCATGATGGAAATCTAGCTAGAGTTAGATTTCCTTCCAACATGGCACTATGAGTGAAAGCTTATGTATGTTAGTTCATTACACCATTATGAAAATCTAGTTAGAGCTAGATTTCTGTTTAACAACATGGAAGGATGAGTGAAATATAATGTGTGTTAGTTTTCATAATGTAGTTTTCCATTTAGCACAACCACGTTGTCATCAATCAAAATGCACCCTGTTGGAAATCTAGCTAGAGTTAGATTTCATTCTTAAAACGTTGCACGGTGAGTAATATCTAATCTGGGTTAGTTTTCGTAAGGTAGTTTTCCATCTAACACAACCACATTGTCATCAAATACATTACACCATCATGCATATCTAGTTGGAGTTATCTTTTATTTTAACAACATGGCACAATGAGTGAAACCTAATGTGTGTTAGCTTTCATAAGGTAGTTTTCCATCTAACACAACCACATTGTCATCGATCAAATTGCATCGTGATGGAAATCTAGTTGGAGTTAGATTTTGTCCTTAAATCATTGCACAGTGCGTGAAATCTAATGTGTGTTAGCTTTCATAATGTATTTTTCCATTTAACAAAACCACATTTCCATCAATCACAATGCACCATGATGGAAATCTAGCTAGAGTTAGCTTTCGTTCTTAAAAAATTGCATGGCCAGTAAAGCTAATGTCTGTTAGATTTCATAAGGCAGTTTTCCATCTAACATAGCCACATTGTTATCAAATACATTACACCATGATGGAAATCTAGCTTGATTTAGCTTTCCTTCTAACAACATGGCACTATAAGGGAAATTTTATGTGTGTTAGCTCATTACACCATGATGGAAATCTAGCTAGAGTTAGATTTCATTTTAACAACATGACACTGTGAGTGAAAGCTAATGTGTGTCAGCTTTCATAAGGTAGTTTCCCATGTAACATAAGCACAATGTCATCAATCACATTGCACCATGTTGGAAATATAGCTGGAGTTAGTTTTCATCCTTAAATCGTTGCATGGTGAGTGAAATCTAGTGTGTGTAAGCTTTCATAGTGTAGTTTTCAATTTAGCACAACCACATTGTCATCAATCACAATGCACCATGATGAAAATCTAGCTGGAGTTAGCTTTCGTTCTTAAAACATTGCACGGTGAGTAAAGCTAATGTTTGTTAGCTTTCATAAGGTAGTTTTCCATCTAACACAGTCACATTGTCATCAAATACATTACACCATGATGGAAATCTAGCTGGAGTTAGCTTTCCTTCAAACAACATGGCACTATAAGGGAAAGCTTATGTGTGTTAGTTCATTACACAAAGACTAGAGCTAGCACAACCACATTGTCATGAATCACAATGCACCATGATGGAAATCTAGGTGGAGTTACCTTCCGTTCTTAAAACATTGCACTATGAGTAAAAGCTAATGTCTACTAGTTTTCATAAAGAAGTTTTTCATCTAACACAACCACATTGTCATCAAATAAATTACACCATGATGCAAATCTAGCTGGAGTTAGCTTTCCTTCTAACAACATGGCACTATAAGTGAAAGCTTATGTGTGTTAGTTCATTACACTATGATGGAAATCTAGCTAGAGTTAGCTTTCCTTTTAACAACATGGCACGATGATTTAATGTGTGTCAGTTAATGGAATTCTACCTGGAGTTAGCTTTCATTTTAACAACATGGCACGATGAATGAAAGCTAATGTGTGCTACTCCAACATAATATGGTGAATAAGTTAGTTGATTTGAGTTTATTGTCTCTTTTTGACGTCATATATATAGAAATTAGTTGATGTTATTGGCTAAGAGAACTCTCGATGGTGGATGTCAACTTTTAGGATACTTTAATAGTGGGGCCTTCAATGTGGTGTAGATCATCATAAGCAATACATTAAGTTTCATGCCAAATAAAAAACACATGATGAAATCATTTGGACTCCATGCATGGTTCATAGTTTAAATCTTTCATGAACGATAATTCTTGTGTTTTCTATATTCTATCTTCATGTCTATTAAATTACACAACAAATGGTATCCGAACACTTTCTAGGGAAAAAAAACAAAGAACTTTTTCCTTCTATTTTGTAGGTTTTCAAAGAGCAAAAAAGAAGGCCACGTCACTTGGATTGGTTTTTTATTATGTTTTAGTAGAATTTCCAAAAACAAATTATATATGTATATTCTCCTCGTAAAAATACATGAATTCACAAAACATTGCTCAAATCAGAGTTAGGATGAAGGCGATATTGCAGTTTGAAATCTGCTCCTTTTTAAGGCTTACGATGATGGTTGTGGGTCTTCTAGAGGACATGAATTTTGATAAAGTGATTAGATTGCAACTAAATCAATTCCATTGGATAGAGAATTTCTAAATCTTTGATTTAACATATTATATGATATATTTTTAGCCAATATCTAGTACACTATAGCCCTTGCAATATTTTGCCCTCAAACCCTCATGGAATTGAAGATTGGAAAGGTGGTGGAACATGCTATGGGAGGAAAAAATTTGGGTGACAAAACGTTTACGGGATATGTGTGCAAATTTGAGATCTTGAAGTTGTGACCAAAATTGTTAAAATGACATATCATAGCACGATATTTGTAGAAATTGATATTCATACTTACCTCATCATCAAAGGAAATGATAGAAATTGCTACTACTTTCTCCACAATATTATGACCAATGAGAGAAGGGTGGCAAGGATACTTGGATACAAAAGCTACTTCCTCTTTGATGGATCTAGGGGCAATAGATTATTATCAAGAAGCCATGAAAATGACATGAAAGAAATAGAAATACAATAAAAATCATTGCTTTTAGTGAAGAGCAGTAGGCTCAAATTTTATTAACAAGCCTTGGAGTGGGTTGAGGCACAAAAGCACCTCACTAACCCTATTCTACAAATGTTGTAGATTTGGAGCAGACGTTGTCAGATTTGAAATCAGCTCACTATCCTTTATTTTCAATCTCTTCCTGGCACAATTATGTATTTTGCAAATATAACATTTGATAAATGAGCAACACGCCTTGAAAAAATGTACTAAGAATTCGTTTTTAGCCTGGAGCCTTGTTTGACTTGAAACCCCATATCGTCTCGACTGCTTCTTCCTTTGAAATTTCTTTGCCTGTTTGCCTATTTTCAACTTCATTTACTAAATGAGGGATGTAATATTGGGTTCATATTTCACCTCCTCAGTGTATAAATATTTGAAATGCATGAAGGCCTCCTTTGTATTGCTTCAAACTATGTTAATCCAGTATCATGTCCCCTTTCTATTTCTCTAACATTATTCCTTAAATACTTGGACTTGGTTTGATTACAGAAAAAAGGTAGTATTTTTGTCTCCAACTTGAAATAAACTTCTTGATTTAAGCCTCAAGTGTTTCTTCTCTCACCTACATGCATATCAAAGCTTTGTATTTAACTCTCTTTCCTCCCAAATGTCTTATTTTGAGACTTCCTTACCTTCCATTCTTACTAAGCATTGTGATAAACTTAGATGCTCTTATATGTCTAGTTTCTCTTTATCAAGGGGTCGATATGAAGCCTTTACCCACATCTTCAAATATGACTTTACCAATCTCAAATTAAATTTCCATACAAAAGTCATCGATCCTTGGATCCTTATTTCCCAATTTTGTCGAATGATTTCCCAAACTTCACTCTCCTATGGCCATAGTGGAATGGAAAATCAGAGATAGGAGATCATGGTCTACATTTTCATAGGGAATAATAGTTGAACTAATGAGGGTGTTATCTAGAAAAAATTGTTATGTATTAAAAACACAATCTAAGTGAGCAATGATGTGTATTTACCCTTCTTGGAACAATGTATATCAAATCTTGCTATGCTATCAAGTATTCCCATTTTTTCCATGAATTTATCCCGCATTGTAGTGCCTCCATTTTAACTTTTTTGACAAAATTATGTTGAAGTCACCTAATATAATGCTCTTCTATGAAATTTTTCTAGTAATCCATCTCTTCTCCATATTGTATGGGGGCATATACATTGAAAAACCTGATTTGATGCCTAGAATCCTTGTTTACTAGGTTCACTAAGATCCGGTGTTATGTGGGTTGATGGGATGGGAAATCAAAGAAATATGAGTCCCATAGAGTGCAAAAATCCCTATATGATCCCCTAGCTCTCACTTTTATGCAAGAACTTGTTCACCAACACTTTTTACTTATTTCTGACATTATTGCTTTTTTAGTTTTGTCTCTATAAGAAAAGTAGAAGTACAACATGTCTTTCCATTCTTATAGGATCTTTTATTGGTATGTTTTATTTCTACTTCCTAACCCTCTACAACTATAGAAAAATACAATCATTATTTCCCTAATGAAGGTTGTGAAACACTATGGAAGCGATCTACCAACTTCTAGATTCCAAGGCTCTTTGAAGGGTAGTTTTTAGTATCAAATATAAAAGAGCTTTCTAAAGAATTTTGCAAGCCTAGATTTTTCTCTTACATCGTTATTTCCTCACTTTTGTTTTTAGTGTATTTCTTCTAGTATTTTTAGGGACTTGTTCTTCTTCTTGTTTTTCTTTATTCTTAGTAACTACACCACTAATTACTTAGGAATAGATCACTTCAACATCAGGCACCGGGCCATGTGTTTCCATGGATTCTATTAATAAAGAGGTTTCTTCAATATGTGGTTGAGAAGAAACGAGGATGTATCAAGGTTGTGGAAGGACTTCAACTTCAGATATGGGTCGCATTTGGTCTTTTAGAGGTGGATTCGGTCTTGCATGCCAAAGAACAATGAATTTGTTGGAGGAAGTTTTATAGGTTGATTCTTTGGGAGTTGAGGGACCTACGTTACCAACTAATTCCAATCCTTGTTTCACTTGTTTCCAATTTAATTCCTTTTCCTTTGTGTTATTATGGGTAGTGGATTGCTTACAATCTCTTACAAAGTATCCATATTCATGTCATGTTTTGCATTGAAGTGAAAGTTTCCTATAATCCAATTTCTAAGTATGACTCCATTTGTCAATTAAAAGACTTAATGTTTTAGGAAGGCCCTTCTTCAAATGTACTTCCACTTGAAAAATATGTTTGTCACTAGATTCCAATAAGTTTCAACTAAGACATTTAATTTCATACATTGGAGAAAGGGTGGTTGATCTTAAATGGTCACATGCATGCAAAAAAACCCTGTGGATTGATGACTACTGGATGGGGGTGAAAAAATTCAATGATGGATATAAATTGTGGAGGCCAATGGTTAGTGATCTCCTCGCACAACGTTTCCTCCACACATTTCATGGGACATTGATTTGTGGGGTCCTCATCAAATGGATGGGATGGATTACGAAGTCAACTTGTTATGGACTTGTCCATACATTCCAATGTTGACAATGAACTATGGATGTAGAATTAGATAGCCAAATCCAATAGTAAAGGAAGGTGGTGAAGCTATTGCATCATATTCCATGACTAGAAAATGATTTTTTTACACTGCTAAGATTCATGTGAGAGCATATTGACACTCTACCTAGAATTATGATAACATTAATCTTCCTAGAATTATGATAGCATTAATATTTATTGCTTTTACATTACCTGGAACCCATGACAAATGATATTTGATTAAAGATGCAGAGGTCTTGCACAAATACAATCAAAACATCACTCTCTTGTTTCCCTAAGATATTTCATATGAAGGGCAACGTTCCACCACTTCTTCACATCCAAAGGATCTTGGCACCCATGGTCATATTCATTAACTTTGGGTCTTTGATCCCCATTCTACGATTACTTTGAAAGCCTCTCACTATCTCCTCCTTAACCAAGTGGCATTTCTTTTCATTAGTATCCTCAACATGCCACAAAAACTTACGAATATTCATTCCAATCTTCTTCATGATGCTTGAAAGGACTTGCATGTCACATCCTTGATAGATCAATAATTCCAACAAAATCGATTTAAATAGAATTAATATGCCAACTAGATTGAGCCACTAAGAACCCTTTTACTACATCTTAATTTTTTATATTTTCTAAAATGTTGACTGAGTGATTGATTTTGGGGAATTCGATGAAATGGAATGCCCATGTACTTGAATGTTGCCTCAAGTCTGGGAACTTTCCAGACATAAATAAGTAATAGGCAGTGTGACTTATCTAATATGGGCAAGTCTTAGGGTCAAAATATCCCCAAAACAACAATTACTCCTAATTATGGCTTCATTATTGGCAAATATAGCATAACAGAAGTAGAACTGGGCAATTTTGAGGAAGTTTAAACTTTAAAGGCTAATACAACCCTAAATAAAAAAATATGTCCAAATTAACATTTTATTTAAAGCAGTTATGTTAGAACCATCCTTAAAGTCAGCTACCTAGGGTCCTGACAAGTGGTGCAGTTGTCTTGGACCTAACCCTTGCATTACTCCTCCAACAGTTCCAGGTCAACCAGCTAGAGTGTCTATCCATTCAAAGTACAATCACCACCTCTTCCTGTAACGAAGGTTCCTTCATTTTCTATTATAGTAGGGATTCTTGAAGTCTTATATTATGCATTTTCAGGTGGTTGTTCCTAGGCTAGGTTTAAGCCCCCTTCCTCTCATGATTCCCCTTTGGGCTTACTCATGTGCCACACTTTAGGGGCCTTAATGGATCATGCTAGTACTCTTATAGAATACTATTATTATTGTTGAATGCATGGATTTATGGAGTGCTGCATGCATCTCATGAAGCCATAGTTTACCATCTTCCAGAGGAAAATAATTGATGCAGTAACCCAGTAGCTTATCCACCGGCTGTCATTTTTTAATTGAGTGGTGTTTACTGTTTAATGAAATTTTTTTACCTTATAATGCTTCACCAAATTACATCAAGATCAAACACTTCATCTCTATATATGATATATCTATCATCAATTCATAAGTAATCAATCAAACCAATCAACTATTCTCATAAATCCCTGATGCTACTCGGCATTGATAAGAGTCCCAAATTAACTATGACCCAGGTGTTTGTGGTCATTTCTATTCTGGTAAACTCAGTCTACTGAATCAACTAGTTATGGATCAACCAGGGCCACTAGCTCTCAAATAAGCTATCCAATTTACTCTATAATTGGTATGTCAACTGCACAGGGGCGTCACCTAGGGACCAATATGATATCACGTCCGTTCATATTGGGGGGGTTAAAATTAAAAAATTAAAAGTTAATATATTGGTGGTATATTAGGGGTAAAATGGGTTTTTTTTAACTATATAAATATCCAATATGTTGAGGGATATTTTATTCCACAATCCTTCCTGCGCCCTTCACCAATCCTCCAAGCCTGCCTGCACCCCTGCGTATGCTGCATAGGTTTTCCTGTGGTTTTCTGCCCATGCCCTTCACCAGAGCTCCAAGCCTGCGTGCACCCTGAAGACGCTTCTTTCTTCCAAGACCGGAAATGTGGAATAGACAATTGCAGATCTTTCCATTTCATCTCGAGAGACTAGAGCAAGCACACGGGATTCACTGAGCGTCAGGGGGTTCTGCGGAGGGTGCTCTAGATTAAGCCTCTGGTCCTCATGATACATTGAGACTTCAACAATCGAACAGAGTGTAAAGAAGCTTCCATGAGCACAGCTGGTAATATTCTCTTTTTATTTGTTATTGATTTCTTGGCTCCTATTTCTTTACTTTTGGTTTTGAAGAAGATGAAGAATCTATTTGGCTTCCAAACTATGAGACGAGGCATAATCACGAAGATACTTCTTTTTTATAATGCCCCCAAAGAATTAGAACAGTTATTCTTTTAGGATTTGAGACTAGGAATTGCTTTTATCCTTTAAGTATGAAGAATCAAAATCTGGATAGTAATAGCTAGTGTCTCAGTGTGGTAGTATGTAGTAGATGGCAGGCTTTCTGGATTGGCTGCTCTGACTATGGTATTATATTATCTAAGATCTTCTACCGAAGCTACCAATGGTGGTATTAAAACAGAGTGAAGGGAAGCTATTAATATTACTGGTGCAAAAACTAGTTCTGGGACTGGAGCTTAAACTGGTTCATCGACTGGAGCATAGCATCTTGGTCAACGAAATCAATAGCTAGCTAGGCCTGGTGCTGGTACTACTGCCATTGGTGGTTGTGGTTACTCTGTGGTTTTCTACCCATGCCCTTCACCAATGCTCCAAGCTTGCATGCACCCTGCGTATGCTGCATAGAGTTTTCCTATGGTTTTCTCCATCAATTTTCTGGGTTCTGGATAAAGAGGGGGTTTTTTCAAATTGTAGCAGTGTTGGTCCTTGGGTTTTCTGTGGGTTTTCACGATCATGTTTTTTGGCTGGCTTATCTGGCTTCTTCTATGGTGATGGATTTTCTGGTTTTTCGGGCTTATCAGGCTTGTCTAGCTTGTTGGGCTCCTCATATAGACTTTATTGCTTTCCTTCTCATTTTGAGAAAATAGATTCGGTGTTTTCCTCTTTTGGTTGCAGGTTTGGTGCTTTCCTTCTAGTGAGATATACCATTGCATTTGGCTACCATTGCATACTCTATCTATTTCCATCCATTTGATCGGCAGCAAGAAATTGGCATATTCAGTGGCAGTGAAAGCTATTTCATATGCATTATCCAAGGGCGTTTTTTCAAATCGTAGCGGTGTTGGTATATCGTTCTCACAGAAGGCACATTTTTCCAAGGGAGGATGAATTTGCAAGCAGAAGATATTGGCAGCATTTTGATCCTGCATGGACTAGAACTAAGCTATATGAAGCTTGGAGTCATAAAGGGAATTCTGCTGTTGGACCAATTCTTGGATATTTACCAGTTCAGCTACATCCTACACCACATGGGACTCCTGTGGGCCAGCCTCTTCATGTTTGGGGACATCCCACTATAGATCAATCGCGTAGTCACATGTCGCAGGAACTTCCTATGGGGACTCCTACTACATGGCAAGCACAAGATGGATCTTTCTGGAAACATCCAGGGGTATAGTTGCAAATTTGAACCAGATTGCTTTTTATTCTTTTCTTCTGTTTCATGTTTGAATACGGTATATTTTGTCATATTATTTATGCGTTGATACAAAATAGCATCTGATACAACTTCTTGCAGGTATGCCTTGATGCTTGGGGTTGCCCCACACTTGGGATTCCATTCTACCCCCAACCCATGATGGTAGGTACTTGTACTTGGTGTGTAATTGTGAAAATTTAGAACTATTTGCATGCATAGTTGATAGTAATGGTTTCTTGTATGGAACAGATGCTACCTGCAAATCATGGTCACAGATCAACCCCAAATCCAAATTCAATAATACAGGGTGTTTCAGTTCAACATACTCCAATCTCTGATCCACTTAATAATAATGGATCTCCTTTATGGGAAAAGTCCTTTAATGGTCACCCGGTAATGCTATTATCAACCTAATCTTTGACGATATAGCAATGTTATACGCATCATTGCATTACATCTTGTCTCTTGAATTTTTTTTCAGATTGGTTAATGATTCAGTCTGTTGTGTTCTAGAAAAAAATGAAATGGCAATATACTGATTTCACTAATTGATGGAATTATCTCTGTGTAGCCAAAATAGGTAATCGATGAATCTTTTAAAGAGGCTTTAAATAACCCTTGGACAACTCTTCCTCTGGGCCTCAAACCTCCATCAATGGAGAGTGTTATGGCAGAGCTCCAAAGACAAGGAATTCGTAAAATTCCACCCCCTGCTTCATAAACAGCCATTAGAATGCAGTTGGAAAGTCGAAAAGTTTAGAATGCAATGGGAATTTGACCAACAACAAGTATCCCTTGTCAGATTAGAATGAGTCCTTTCCAGTGCTTGTACTACTCTTCACCCCCTGCAAAAAGGGCTCATTTTTCGTCATAGAGATTATCTACACCTCACATAGTCCATCTTTTTCTCAAGGGAGTCATTGAAGAATGCATCAAGTTGAAGAAAACACAAGCCCTGCAAATGAAACATCTAGAATAGCTCGGCCTAAGCACTCACTGCAAAATCATGTTATGCTATTGAAGCTTCGAAAGCCAGTTGGTTTGATCATTTCTTCGAGGTATAGAATTGTATTCAAGTGTTCCAATCTTCACTTGAATAGTTCGTAATGGGCACATGTACACAACCCATTATTTCAATGATGTGCAATGTATGAGCAAAATATTGCTATTCAATATTTGGGGGTTATTCCACCTATTTATTGTAATCTCCTAAGGATTTTCCTAAAGGCCTCACGGTTATGGTGTTAGATGAGGACACTGAGGCAGCTACTGAAACCAAGTCCAGACTGGAAGGTTTTGAATATGTTGGTAAGTTTGATTAAAATCCTTAATTGCACATAAATATTGGCAGAGACACCATGGAGTAAGCTTCAATGTACAGGACTTATTGATCATGGGGATCTTGTTTGAAAAATCTCAAATCTGGAACTGGACTCAGAGGTTTCAAGTTTTCATTATTTCTCTACTGATCAGATAATTTTGATGAGATCTCAAGAATTTTGTCTACATGGTGTTGCATTTGAGGTCTTGTATCTCTGGACTAACTTTATAAAAACTTAAGTATGGAATGCTCTTCAGCAATGGAAGAGAATTTGGGGAGTAACAAACTGGATAGTGCTATGTTGGATAGTATAGAGGAGTAACATAGTTGATAATGCGATAACGCTAAGTTGGACCAACAAGCTATTATGAAACAGTTGATCCATGGCAATTAGTGATCTCAAAGTCTCATGGACCCATTTCTTTTCCAAGTATAGAACAGGTCCTCCGAAAGGATCTAAGGCTTATTGTCAGACTGTCTTACTTTTTATTACTAGCTGGGGTGACTGGGTGTGAAGTTGGGGAGTTAATTCTACCAGTACAATTTTTTGGGTTGATCTATCATATGTTGCATAGGGTGTATTGGATATGAACATTGGCACAAATTCATCAAATTTTAGGTTTGATATACCCTTTGAAATTTAAAAAGGTTCAAAGATGTATATCTACAATTAACAAAAATAACCTACATATCAAATATGAAAAGTCTAAATATGCAACCCTGAGCTTCCCAGATGGATGGGTTTGCTGGTTTGTAGACAACCTGAGGAATTGTGTGGATGCTCATACAGAGTCCAACTATGCTTTTATGATTCATCCCTCCTGTGATGTAGATGATTTGAATAGTATTGATTCATCCCTGCAACTTTGTATTGAGCTTGCAATTAATGATTACCTGTGATGAATTATGTGGATGCTCATACAGAGTCCAACTATGCTTTTATGATTCATCCCTCTTGTGGTGTAGATGATTTGAAGAGTATTGATTCATGCTTGCAACTTTGTATTGAGTTTGCATTTAATGATTACCTGTGGAATTGTGTGGATGCTCATACAGAGTCCAACTATGCTTTTATGATTCATCCCTCCTGTGGTGTAGATGATTTGAAGAGTATTGATTCATCCCTCCTATGGGATGGATGATTTGAAGAGTATTCCCAGTCACCGTGACAACTATGAGTAAAATATTAAGCAAGTGATTGACAGATTGAATATTCACAAGTGACCAGTATGGATCTCCCTAAGGAGACTTATATTTGAGTCATGAGCTTATATAGCTCCTAAAACAACGACATAATTGAATCAAAACTAAAACCCTTTTAAACATGTTTCCTGTATTTTCTTCCTTTTCATGAATTCATTAAATGGAAAAATTACATGGTGAACTACATATATCTGTAAATATCTTTGAGAATAATGAGATTTTCGGTAATTTAATATTGTTTTTGTTTCCATCAGAATTTTGGGTCACAGGGGCATTTTGGGTTAGATGAGAACATAAGCTTCCTTGGAGTTTTTGACGGTCATGGACCATATGGACACCTGGTTAGAAAAAGGGTTAGAGACTCTCTGCCTAGCTTGCTTATGAACCAGTGGGAAGAACTGCTTTTAGCTGATTGGCTTGGTCCTGCAAATAGTAACGATTTTGAGGTCGTTGATTCAAACAAATTGTGTAATGATTCGGATGGGGATGTGCACAAAGAAGATTCCAAGATGTTTGCAGCATGGAAGGAATCTCATCTACGAGCTTTCCAGGTAATGGATAAGGAACTCAAGCTGCATCCCATTTTGGATTGCTTCTACAGTGGGACGATTGCCGTTACCATCCTCAAACGGGTATAAAAGAATTTATGCATTCTCAATTGCCATTCTCATATTTCAATAACTTGATCCATATATGGTTAGGGTCTTCCTTCACTTCAGGGCACAGGAAGACAAAATGATCAGCTTTTAGCATTCATCCCTCTTCCTTTAGAGAAAGGTGACTTAGATTGTGCCCAGGATTGAGAAAAACCATAAGTTGATGAACTATCATGATTGAAACTTCATAAGCTGCTGGTGCAGACCTATCAAGCCACATCGAGAACTAAGGTGCCTTATGATGCAGATAAACTCCAATCTGCAACAATTTATTCTTTAGTATAGTCCACGAGTATGCATATGCTCTATTTCCAGATATGCAGAGCAACCTATTCAATACATATTTAAACATGCAAGAGTATTGGCAGTAAAACAGAGAAAACCAGACGGTGCAAACACTCTAAATATATATGACAGGAAACAAAATTATTCAGCTAGATGAAAATTTCATAACAGTATTCTTTATTCATTGCACACCAGATTACAGACAGTAACAGCCATAAAAACTACTCAAAATCTATCAGCGTCTGCATCTACTTTTCAATCAGCTAGAAAAATACCTCCCTAAGCCCACGCTACCACCTCCTCCCCTTTTTCCTAACCCCACTTTCTAAAATTATTAACTGCCCTCTTATTTTCTCTAACCCAAAAAGAGTAATTGAATAGAGGGATATTTTTAGTAAAACAGATCCCTATAAATACTGAGCATAAATAACAAACTACTGAAACATGGAAGAATTCCGTTAAGGAAGATGCTCCACATCACCTAATAAGCATGGGTTATGTTTGAACCTGGAACTTTGCCAACTCAAAATCAAAATTGAATCTTCATATTTAAATATAGAAACTCACTCCAAAGACAATACTTCATCATCCCTAGCCACTCCACCGGGATCATGCAGCTAGGATTCTCAGCCTTGGCCACTCCCTGGAGGATATCATCTGCCAGTGCATTGGAATTTTCATACTCATTGATGACTCCAATGAGAAGCGTGTCTTGTAGTCACTTCAGCAGCTAGCTCCAACATGCCTTGACATCCTCTCTTCTACTCAGCACCAAAACTCTTCAGTTTCTAGAAACTCTCTTGCAACTCCTTTGTACTTGCACCTCATTTTATATCTTCTCTTAGCTAGAGCATTTAGCCTTTAGCTAGACACTTAGTTTAATATCTTTTTATGCTGTTAGTATTGATCTAGGATTTGCTTTTGTACTCCCACTTTGTACGTACACTAGATGTAATATTTTAGACCCATTGACCAACTTTTGTGGTCATTTGTTGGACATTAATAAAATTATCTATCTTATTTTATGTCCAATTTTGGCAGAGGCAGTAAGAGCCCCAAACAAATGAATGTTATAGAGCTTTGCATCAATATTGGAATTGTTTCATATTTCAAAATTAATAATATTATATTCATACTTAGTTTATAGTTTGAAATTTTTCCAGTGGCTTATCTTTGTAGTTGTCTTTTATTAGGGCCAGGACCTTGTCATTGCAAATGTTGGATACTCTCGTGATATTCTAGGAACAATGTCTACTAATGGATGTTTGTCAGCCATTCAGTTGACAGTTGACTTGAAGCCAACCTTACCTAGTAAGCTCTCTATTTTTAAAAAAATCTCGCAAACAAATTTGTGAGCTGTATTTAAATTTTACTAAATTATTCTGTGTGGATGTTATCTCTTGAGTGACTGCAATTTCAGATTATTTTTTTTAGAACTAATATGTATCACTTTAATCATAATGTCAACATTGTCTGAAGTCATGCAAAGAACAAATCCAAAGGCCCAAAGCCTCATTCTACAATACTTTATTGTTTATGGGCAGTATTTGCAGGACAAGTTTTGCATACTGTTTGTTTTGTTCAATTTGTGTTTGTGAGTTTGAATTTGATTGTGGATTTACCTAAGATCTTAATTTCTACATTTGATTTATCTCATATCTGATTGCCATATTGAATATAGATAGTTATGCAGCCATTTATTATGTCCACATTCCTGTGATATTATTTAAGGTCACTTTGTGGTTTAATCCTTCAAGATGGTTAGTAACTTAGTGCAATACCTATTGTAAATGGGTAAAATGAATTTAGTAACTCTCCATTCTTAGGAAGGTAGGTTTAATCTTGCAAGATGGTTAGTAACTTAGTGCAATACCTATTGTAAATGGGAAAAATGAATTTAGTAACTCTCCATTCTTAGAAAGGTGAATTTAGTAAATCTCCATCCTCCTTTAGCTCTAGGGATCTCTCATGAACTGTTAAAGGTTTTGTAATGTATGCATGGGTAGCTGAGATAAAGCTTTTATATGTCAGGGGAGGCAGAAAGGATCAAGCAGTGCAAAGGTCGAGTCCATGCTTTAAAGGATGAACCCCATGTGCATAGAGTATGGTTACCAAATGAAAACTCTCCTGGTCTTGCCATGACCCAGGCCTTTGGATATTTTGGTCTCAAGGACTTTGGTGTTATTGCCGTCCCTGAAATTACACACAGATAGCTAACCAGGAGAGATCAGTTTATCGTGGTTGCAACTAATGGGGTAAAATACTAAAATATTCTACCATGTAATCTTTAGTCCAAAAAACTTAAAAAGAAAAAGGACTAATTTCTTCTCCATACTCTCTTTCTTATTCAGCATATGCCTTGTTCAACACTACCAATTTTTCATTTTTCAATGCATCCTTTATAAATGTAGCAGTTTTGATTGTTGTTTTAGGTCTGGGAAGTTTTGTCCAATAAAGAAGTTGTGAATATTGTTTCTTCAGTATCTTCTCAAGCTGATGCTGCTAGAATAGTAGTGGAATCAGCAGGTAGTGCATGGAAGCATAAATTCCCAACTTCCAATGTCGATGATTGTGCTGTTGTATGCTTGTACTTAAATGAGCAAAACAACAATGGTGATGTAACTGTGCAACTTTCAGGAGAGGTATCAACTGTTGAACAGTCTATTACAACTTACTCAGAGACAATAAACCAGCCAAGTAAATTAAGTCATGTGGGATCTGAAGGTCATAGAAGCTCTTCTGAGGGTATTGCTACGGAAGAACGATCTGCCCTACTCAACTTCGCTAGGGCGAAGACCGTTGCGAGTTTTCCTAGATTTTTTGAGGAAGAAAACAAGAGTAATGGTTCAAAAAGGAGAAGGTTATTTTGCTGAATAAAAACAGGTGTTCTGTCTCTCCCTTCATTTCAGAAATAATGCATATTGTACATGAGAAACTGTAAAGTGTAGTTTTTATTGCTGAAATCTATCTTTTATACTAGGGAAAGATTTTGTAATGGGATTGAGATATAGAACTGTGAAGTGAACTATTTATGACAGGGAAAAATAATCATTTGCGATGATTGGATGGTGGTGTTTTCGTACTCAGTCTGAGTGCTAAGATTTTATAAATATATTCATAGCTATGTGTGATATACAGATTACAGTATGTCTGATCACCATGGCATATAGAATGAATCTATAAGTGCTTGTGCATTTGATAATAAGATCAAATTCGAAGTCTATTTGCCTCTCAAGATGTTATGTCTACATATGATATGTTGGTTTCTTCTTTTAATATGTTGGATACTTTAGTTCTGAATTAACCTCTCTTAGCTCTTGGCCACTACCAAGAAATTTTCCTCCTCAAAATCTATTCATTCTGGATCAAAGTACCTTCAACTGTGAAATTCATCTTCACAACCTTTTTATGTTGGATACTTCAACTCTGAATTAACCTCATCTTAGCTCTTGTCCATTACCAAGAAATCTCTTCAAAATATATTAATTCTTGATCAAATTCATCTGCACAGCCTTTTTCAGAATAAAGAGAACCTTGTTGTGCCATGGCCAGTTTGATTGTGTCAACAAAGTCATAAAACTGTAGAAAAATTTTCATATTTTTCTTAAAAATGCAGAAACTTCAGATTATTTTTAGAGAATGATTAATATTTCAATAGATATATACAAGAGATACTACTAGAATCAGATGGCCTTCACATTTACGAAGGCACAAACAAAAATTAACATGTGCCTTTACCTAATTTCACATATCTTAGTGTGTATATGTAAAGCAAGGTTTAAACAACTGGCTTGATATATCTCACATATTTTAGTAAGTGTGTATATATAAAAAAAAGGTTTAAACAACAACTTGATATATCTCTAAAGTTATACATGGTGAATGATATTCTCAAAGATACCCATTTTTTAATAAAAAAACTATCCAAAACATGAAGCATGTCATGAAAAGTAGGTCAAGATCTAACAAAATAAGCAAATTTTGAGGTTGTTTATAGAGCATTCCTTGTCATCTTTTGTTAGCATATCTCTAACAAAATAAGTAAATCTATCAGCATATCTCTAACAAAATAAGTAAATCTTGAGGTTGTTGGTAGAGCATTTCTTGGCATCTTTTGTTAGCATATCTCCCTTTACCTGGAATTAAGAGTCCAAATCACACAAATTAAAGAGACCAATTGTACCATCAAAGACACATTTGCAATTAATACACCACAAAATACATAAAGTCATGATCTTGAGACATTGTTAGAAGTTAATGTAATGGCTTGAAACTAATGTCTTATCATTGGAATAATGGTTGAAGAGTACGGGGCTATATTCCTTGAATCCTATTGAAAGAAAAATAAATTCAAAGGAAATTAAATGTGATTATATACCTACTAAGTTGGACCTACTTAGTTGTGTCTGGAAGTGTTTTCTATAGTTTGGTATGAAGGAGATGCATAATTCCTTGCTCAATTTTGGTATTTAAAAATAGTAATAAAATATTAACAACAAAAAATTCGTTTCAATGCCGTCTTTATGTAAAAATCAAGTGTGTGTATGTATCTTATTAGTAGAATACTCTAATCCCAAGGGAATCTCCACATATTGTTGTTATGATTTAATATTTTTGGACATGAAGTTGTAATAGAGTTGGCTTTCCTATAAAGCAAATTTGTAAATTGTTTTGATTTATTTTAGCAATATATTATTTATATGATTTACAAAATACATGTGTAACTAAATACATACTATATATGCAACATAACCACATTACAACTCACACATTAAGCGTTCTACAACAACTATGGTAAAGAGTTGGAAAATGAAAAAAACGCCCATTGTTAGTGCATTAAGACAATCTATGTATTGTGAGATGTCACTAAGTTACATTCTTCTATTGACATTGACATAAAATGTTTACATAAATCAAGAGGAGTGGACATAGAGAGTGCTCATGATAGGGATATACTAGGATGATGTGGATTTGAATCCAATCCTCTATTGACTCCAAAAGAATGCTTGGCCTCTTAATTGATAATTTCAAAGAGTAGGAATTATTAAGGTTTTCAAAATTCATCTCACACAACTATTTTGTATCAAATTACTTAGGAGTCTTAGTCTTATATTTGCAAGTGATGGGAAGGAATATGCAATGTCTTTTTTGACTTCAAAGGATCTATTGTATAATAGAAATAATAAAAATATAGTGTATAGTTACTACTGATATAGTTAATCTTTTAATCTAAAAAGATTAACAGTATGCATTGAAGATTCCAAATCAATTTTGTTTCTGAAGTTGTACAATCTCCTAGATACCAAAATGATGCTTGGATAAAAAGTCCGTGATGGAAAGAAGCAGTTATAAATGGTGTAAGTTTCATTTTTGAACCCTTCTTGGGGAAAACACACTATTGTTTGAGATTGGTACAAATAAACCCTCTCTTATTTGTTTTGACATCATGTGATACATTTTAATTCCTAATAAATTGATTTGCCTAAGGGCGCCCATCAAGTGTTGCCCTTTCTTGTGTTTAGTTTTTTTTTTCTTAGGTAGAAATATAAAGGGGTATAAAAAATGTAAATGAAAAAATGGATACATGCAATATATAGGGAAAATAGGGGTTTTTTAAAATCAGCAAGGCATATTGGGAGGGGGTTAAAAAAAATGATTTTGGGAGGTATTTTCCAATATTTTTTGAAAATAGGGGTATTGTTTCATATGCCACGAATGAACGTGCTATGGCATGGTTTCACTAAGTGAAGACCCCGTGGTCAACTGCTTCCACCCTGTCAAAAGGTTGTGTGGACAGTGCTGTTATGAAACCCTTGTTTTGTCCTGTAGCAATTTCTTTAGTTGTAGCTATTAAATTTCATTTGTGGAGACTGTTTTATATGACACTAAGTTGCTCAACTTTTTAGTGTTGATTACAAGAATTATGAGACATCTATAGTGAAGAGATAGTTGTTTTCAGGTCTGTTAGATTGTTGAGTAGCGATTGTGGCATAAATCCTCATCATCGGGTTCATGTGATAGCATCCTTACTCTGGTCCAAACATCGCCAATGGTACTAGTATCCTGCATTGTGATGCCTGTAATACCCATAACTGGAAATTTGATAAAATATGCTCTATTCTATTCCTCATAAATCTAATTTGAATTAGTGTGAGAATTTCAAGCCACCAAGAAACATTTGATAATTTATTGTTGCACAAGTCCAACCCCGTCAAGGCCGCCCTCAAGTATGATCATTTTTTAAGAAACTCTCCGGTTGGAAAAGGTCTTTAGGAGAAAAAGACGTCGTTTCCTAGCTAGATGTGGTAGTTTCTAGACTCCAATACCTGATAGCTACTCAAATATTGCTTCTAGTCACCGAGCTGAGGCTATCTCTTTCCTAGGTTTGGCTAAGGCAAATGACTAAACCTGTAAAATAGGAAATGAAATGTTATCCGCCAACTCCCCTCTTTCTTCTTCTACTGATCTGATTGAGAATCATTCTCCAACCTGCTTTTAGTCAGGAATCTCGTAATTCCTTTCCCAATCCTGTTGCATAGGTCCATTGCAAGCCGAATGATAAATCCCCTTTGAATAGTGTATCCATTTTAGTTCGTATGGGATTGCACCAGAGACTTCCAATAATCTAGGGTTTTATGTCACAACATTCAGAACTAGTCAGACTGTCATGAATCACAATGGCCGAGTCACCAGAAGATGAAAGAGATGATGAATTTTTCAACCAAGTTTATGGCAAAGAGTACACTGGGCCACCCACTTTAAACACTGAAAAGTCACTTGAAAATAGTAAACTGAAAAAGAGATCACGTTCAGGTGACAATGCTGTGAATCCGATGAGGAACAACAAGAACGCTATCCAAATGTTGTGCCCACTGACTTCACTAGTATAGAAGCCAGAGTTTGGGAGGCAAAGTCAAAGGAAATCGAACGAAACTGGAAGCAAAAGAAAGAGGAGTTTATTTGTAAGATTTGTGGAGAATCTGGCCACTTTACTCAGGGGTGTCCAACCACACTATGAACCAGTCAATCTAGAAAGTTTGTTGAAAAAATTACTGTGAGATAAGCACCTAAAAACACGTACTATTGGATCTGGTGGATTAGCTCTTCAGAAGATGAGTGTAAAACTAGCGTTGAAAGCATTAGCAAACTAAAACTGGATCCTTATGTAAAATACTCTTGTTTGCAGAAAACATTAACAACGATCCTTGCCAATGGAACGATGCCATTTTATTTATTATCTGTGTAAATACTAGGGCTTGTTTGTAGAAACAACATGCCAATAGAACGATGCCATTTTATTTATTATCCCTGTAAATACTAGGGCTTGTTTGCAGAAACAGCATAAACTACCATACAAATGGCTAAAGCTATCAGATAATACAGAACTTAAAATAAAATGAACTTACTTGTGAATCACAAGAACCAGCTTGTCCGCTTCAATGTTCTACTCTGCCTGTAGATCTGGTTAAAGAGTGACCGGTTGCTCTCCTCTCACACAAGATCTCATTGAAGAGTTGTGGCAAATAAATAATGATGAGTCTAGGACCATATCACTCTACTTAATTTGAATAGACTTTTCCCATTGGTCGGTAGAGATTCTGTTTTGAATTTACATTGCCGGAGATTTCGTTTTGAATTTACATTGTCGAAGATTCCGTTTTGACTTTACATTTCGTACTCGACTTACTTGGCCCACTCGGCCGGGTTGACATTCAGTGTTTTTATTAGATTTCAATTTAAATTGTTTTTTTATCAATTTTTATTTTATATTGGTGGAAGTTTTCAACCTAGCTTCCTTTAATATTGGAAGCAACATTCAAATTTAAGCCCTTTATAGCCCTTCGAAAGGGTTGTAGCTCTTCCTAGAAGTGTATTGTTAAATTTTTTTTGATCTAAAATGATGTATATGAATATATTTATTAAATTAAAAGTTGTAAAATTAATGTATATTTTATTTAATAAGTCATTTTAAGTAAAATTGTTTAGATCTAGTTTCAAGGATGATAACATTGTTTTTTATAATATAATATACATACAATCTTAATTTCCTCATCTATATGCACTAAACTCCCAGATCCTTGATATCACTCCCACATATTATTGTATATCATTGGGCATCATTGAAGTATAACTAGTGATCATTGAAGTATAACTAAGGAACTATTGTCTTGTAACCCTAAATAATTGCAGTATACAATACTCTACTTGGTTGCTACTTCTTGATTGAAAATGAATGTACTATAGTGATGGAGGTGTAGGTAGTTGATTTGGGTGGGAGGGAAGGAGAATTGAATATAGTTTTGTTTTTGGAGGGGACTATGGTTTCTAGGGTTTTCACAACTCATTGTTTATCCTAAATTTTCGGTCAAACAATACACATGGACCTTGAGAAAGAGCTATTATATTATAGGGAGAATGAGGATGTGAATTCTCTAGCCATATTATGTACCCATAAGTAACAATTAGAAGTGTGGAAATGTTGCAAAGAATTTAGCATTAGTTACAAAGCCAATTTGGAAACTAAGGATAGTTCTTAGACAGGGACAAATGGAACTATGAAGGTGGATGGTCAAGATTTGGTGATAGAAATAATCATGGAAGGTGCAAGTTTGGGATCATGTGGTCATTTATGCCAACCTTTGGTTCCATCGTCACCTTGATAATTGGGCTTATAACCTAAATCCTAATCTTCCTTGTTCAATCTCCTACATTGAATCATATGGACATTCCCAATGAAAACAAATTGTACCAGGGAATGAGTGGGAAAGTTGAAAATGATCCTAGGTCATGATATTGGTTTTGAGAAAGTGGAGGATGGTTATGATTGGCATTAGTAGTAAGAATCATGGATAAGGTTATTAAGAATGATTATGTGCCATAATGGTTAGAAATAGGGTGGAAATTCCAGTTAGGGTATATGCTAAGGATTTATATTCTAATTAAGTGTTGCATTTGTTTTAGGCTCCAAAGTGATAAAGATGCAAACTCCATTTCAGCTCAAAGCTAGTTGGGGGAACATCCAATTTGGTTCGAAAGTGATGTCACCCAATTTTAGATCCTAAAAGAGATACAATGGTAATCCGTCAAATATAGGTTCTTATGCCTAGTATTACTTTTATATTTTGGACTAAAGGGTGCTTAATGGCCATTTCTAAGACTCTTAAGGAAATCCATGATTGCTATGGATAAATGCTTTTGGAAATATTTAGAAAAAAATAATTACCAAGGTTGTTGTGGATCTAGATTTCAGGGAGGGTAACTTTGTACGGTGAACTATAAATTGAATGGGGTTAGGATATTTCACTCAAATATTGTATTATTAGAAATTTCCTTTTAGGTGTATTAATAATTGTATTATTAGAAATTTGTCAATAGAAATGCTAATGGAAAATCAATATACCTAACAATGACCATTACAATGGAACATAGAGGTACATGCAGATTATTTCACAAATACATGAATTTGAGCTAAATTATAGCAAGACATTCCTCTCTCAATGGACTAAAATTCATAACCAACTATTCGTAATTGCATCTCTTAGTACATAAGAGCCCAAAGAGACAAAAGTTCATCTCTGGTATTGGTGCTAATATGAGGTGTCATATAGTGGGTGAGCACTCTCATCTATTACTTTTTATTAGATTGTAATAAGAAATAATATAATCTTGTTATATGAAAGATTATATTGTTTCAAAAACATGCACATGAAGCATTGAGTTGAAACTTAAATGAGTGAAGGCTATGTGTAAGCCTTTTTAGATCATATAACACACAACCTCTACCCAAAACACCTCATTAAGAGAGGGATACAATTAGAAATCATTGAAGTATAACTAAGGCGCTATTGTGTTGTAACCCTAAATAATTGCAGTATATAGTACTCTACTTGGCTACTACTTCTTGATGGAAAATGAATGTACTATAGTGATGGAGGTGTAGGTAGTTGATTTGGGTGGGAGGGAGGGGAAATTGAATATAGTTTTGTTTTTGGAGGGGACTATGGTTTCTAGGGTTTTCACAAATCTCATTGTTTATCCTAAATTTTCGGTCATACAATAGACATGGACCTTGAGGAAGAGCTATTAGATTATAGGGAGAATGAGGATGTGAATTCTCTAGCCATATTATGTACCCATAAGTAACATTTAGAAGTGTGGAAATGTTGCAAAGCATTTAGCATTGGTTACAAAGCCAATTTGGAAACTAAGGATAGTTCATAGACATGGACAAATAGAACTATGAAGGTGGACTGTCAATATTTGGTGATAGAAATAATCATGGAAGGTGCAATTTTTGCATCATGTGGTCATTTATGCCAACCTTTGGTTCCATCGTCACCTTTATAACTGGGCTTATAACCTAAATCCTAATATTCCTTGTTCAATCTCCTACGTTGAATCTTATGGACATTTCCAATGAAAAACAAGTGTACCAGGGCATGAGTGGGAAAGTTGAAAATGATCCTAGGTCATGATATTGGTTTTGAGAAAGACTTGGAGGATGGTTATGAGTGGCATTAGTAGGAAGAATCATGACTAAGGTTATTAAGAATGATTATGTGCCATAATGGTTAGAAATAGGGTGGAAATTCCAATTAGGGTATATGCTAAGGATTTATATTCTAATTAAGTGTTGCATTTGTTTCAGGATCCAAAGTGATAAAGATGCAAGCTCCATTTCAGCTCAAAACTAGTTCAGGGGGAGCACCCAATTTGGTTCGAAAGTGATGTCACCCAATTTTAGATCCTAAAAGAGATACAGTGGTAATCCATCAAATATAGGTTCTTATGCCTAGTATTACTTTTATATTTTGGACTAAAGGGTGCTTAATGGCCATTTCTAATACTCTTAAGGAAATCCATGATTGTTATGGATAAATGCTTTTGGAAATATTTAGAGAAAAATAATTGCCAAGGTTGTTGTGGATCTAGATTTTAGGGAGGGTAACTTTGTACGGTGAACTATAAATTGAATGGGGTTAGGATATTTCACTCAAATATTGTATTATTGGAAATTTCCTTTTAGGTGTATTAATAATTGTATTATTAGAAATTTGTCATTAGAAATGCTAATGACAAATCAATATACCTAACAATGACCATTACAATGTAACATAGAGGTACATCTAGCAGATTATTTCACAAATACATGAATTTGAGCTAAATTATAACAAGACATTCCTCTCTCAATGGACTTCGATTCAGAACCAACTATTCGTAATTGCATCGCTAAGTACATAAGAGCCCAAAGAGACAAAAGTTCAGCTCTGGTATTGGTGCTAATATGAGTTGTCATATAGTGGGTGAGCACTCTCATCTATTAATTTTTATTAGATTGTAATAAGCAATAATATAATCATGTTATATGAAAGATTAGATTGTTTCAAAAACATGCACATGAGGCATTGAGTTGAAACTTAAATGAGTGAAGGCTATGTGTAAGCCTTTTTAGATCATATAACACACAACCTCTACCCAAAACACCTCATTAAGAGAGGGATACAATTAGCGATCATTGAAGTATAACTAAGGCGCTATTGTGTTGTAACCCTAAATAATTGCAGTATACAGTACTCTACTTGGCTGTTAATTCTTGATGGAAAATGAATGTACTATAGTGATGGAGGTGTAGGTAGTTGATTTGGGCAAATACTAAGTTTGTTTAATTTGTTGTATAGGTGCACAAACATTGAACATATTGGTTAGCAGAGAAATCCTCAAACCTGGGGACTAACAAGGTATTCTTATAAATCCAAGGCCCTTGTCACATTTCGTTTGGGACATGGGACTTGTTAGCGAATGGAAACAGAAAAAATCCTTTGGTAAGGGTTTTGGTTTGGACATATTGCCAACCAAAGGCTCCCCGGGGTTCCCTATCCCAGCTATAGATTATAGCTTTAGGGGGAACCTGCCCCGTAAAATACCCTAGCAAGGTTTCTTCCATATAAGAATACACACAGTATCAAGCTGATCAATTGGGTTTTCTATAGTAACATAGTTGTCAGTTTCATAATTACCATGTTGAATTCTCGATAGTCATAAATGTAGAACAAAACACAAAGTATAGATCAATCGAGGGAGCATATTTTCCTTGTATGCAATCTATAGTTGAAGTTGCCTATGTCAACACCATTAAACTCTACTGTAAAAATAGGCTCAAACATATTAGGCCAAATAGATATGATTACAACTACAGGATATGGATTACATACTAGGTTTCTCTTCGTCATTTAAAGCATATGGATATGCTTCATCTATTGCATGTAGCGAGACTAAATCCAACTCAGCCTGTAGTTGTAATCATATCTATTTGGCCTAAAGCTACAAGTCCTAATCCCCCTGAAGCTACAAGCCCTAATCCCTAGTGGAATTCTCAAACAAATTTTCCTTACCTTGCAGCAACAACTCATCGATTAACAATCTCTCTTAATCATCATCCTCATCAAATTTGCTTTTGAAAATGGTGTTTGACAAATTCATGTATATGAAGACTCTCTTTTGAAAGGCGAGGAGGAGGCCGGTTGGGAACTAGGCACATGAAAGATTTGATTTTAGGAGGGAGCACAGAGGAGGAGGGCGTTTGGGAACCTCCATTAATGGCGGCCATGATGTCTGCAGAAGAGGCGAACCCGAGAACCCTAACGTGCGAGCTGAAACCCTAGCAGAGCGACTAAAAAATTTTGGTTATCCCCTATGTAAATATTTTCATAAGTTCAATGAATGGTCACAAAAATAACATGACCATTTAAAATAACTTCCATAGTTTCAAAAAATAATAATTAATTAGTTTTATAATTTTTTTTTCAAAAGAACACATCAATTTTCTATAAAAATGGTAAATTAAATCACTCAAACATAACTCATTCTAAGGACACCTATAAATTAAAAAAAATACTTAAACTTAATTTCCCCCAATTTGACAAATATCTTTTGAAAACTTGAAATTTTAGTGACTATACGGCCAATGACATTGAAATCACCATTTTTGCTCATTTACTGGGAAGAGAAATTGCTCGATCAGGTAGGGAATTTCAGTCATGGGTTAGAAAACTTCACTTCATATTGCTCGATCATGTTGGGAATTTCAGTCATGGGTTGGAAAACCTCACCTCATAGCGGTGCATGGGGACCGACCTGCATCTCCTCAGGGTCGATTTCACTGATTTTCCATAAAGGGACTTTCGCAGATTAGGTTGTTTTGCATTCTGGTTAGGACGAATGTTTTAGGTATTTTCTCAATCTTATGCAACAATATTTTTGTTCGGCTTATTTTCCTTGTACACTCCATCCCTGTAAACTTCACACAGGGTCGATTTCATTGATTTTTCATAAAGTGACTTTCATAGATTAGGTTGTCTTGCATTCTAGTCAGGACGAATGTTTTAGGTATTTTCTCAATCTTCTGCAACAATATTTTGTTCAGCTTATTTTCCCTGTACACTCCCTCCATGTAAAATTCACACCTTGTAGATTAATGTTGGTTCCCCTATCCTTTACTGCCCACTTCAGATTGGATGTGATATGCAACCCACTATAGCTCAAAAAATATTTAGATATTAAACAACCAACACTGTTCATTAAGTTTGAGGCAGTGCTATCTTCCACACATCCACCAAAATTCTAATCGTAGACCATGTTGTCACCTTCTTGCCGCATCATGCAAGAGGAAAAGTGGGTGTTGTCGCATCATGCAAGAAGAAATAATGAATTCGCCCTTTGAAATTTGCTGCAAATATTCCATTTACCCCCGATTTCCTGTTAAATTTACCATGAACCCTTCAATCGCCACCGATTTCCAGTTGTAGAGGTTTTAATCAACTAGATCGCCCTTGATTTCCATTAGTAGAGGTTTTTAACTTTGTGAATGCTTTCAGAGAAGAAAGATACCAAGTTTCAACAGAATGAAGTTTTAATTCTAAGGACATGTCAACCTAGTGACTAAGTATTGTCTTCTCCATGAAGCTCATCAAGTTTGAATGATGTCTTCTCTTCTGAGAATAGAAGGGAAACTATCAAAAAAATGTATCTAGAGTGAAAATCAAGCAGTTCATAAACCTTTCATAATCAGCTGGTTCCATTTTACAATATTCAGCTCCAGATTGAATTTTGTTCTATTGGCTATGTTTTGAAGCACCAATTCCAGGTTGTTTGTTAGTCTTTCTTTCTTGATGTAAAGGAAAGAAGCTAGGTTTTAGGAACAGTACCCATCTTGCCAAGTTCATATTAGCAACAACTCTGTTTACCATGTTTAACAACGGTTCAAAAGAATAACCGTTGATGTCATTGGTTAAGTGATCTAGCAGACTACTACCTTTTGGAAGAATTGCACTCAGTAATTTTTTCCTACTTTTCCTACTTTTTTTTCTCTGAACTAAAACTAGCCTACAGAAAGTATATAGCTCTTTTAAGTAGGGTGTCACTAAAATACGATGCAAAATCTTCTGCAGTCTCATGTCTCCTTTCATCACACTGTACAATGTCAAATATTTGGTAGTAGGCATACTCATCCCAGACTAGTTCATCAACAAAATCACCAAGTCTGGTGTACACTCTCTGCATTTTTGATACAAAATTTTCCCAAGAGTGATCATAATCCACCAAAAAACCTAAGTCTTGAGTTGGTAGCCATCCTTGTTTCCATAAAATATGTTAGGACCTAATTCTAATCTCCTACATATCGTTACAGTTACATCTCATGTCTCTGTTAAAGACCAGTCCAAACAGACAGCTGTGAACCTTACATAACTTTACATTCTACAAAAATATATTGAACCAATTTACATAACTTTATATTCGACAAAATATATTGAACCAATTTTTATAGGGATGAGCTTATATCTTTTAAACCATTTTGATTGACATTTTCCCACTTATTTCTTATACAATAAAACCAAAAAAGAAGAAGGTTGTGACTGTCTAAAACATATGACATGTCATTGCAAAAATCATGAGAAGGAGCTTGGCCTCACTCTATTCATTGGATTTACATCGGAGTATACTTTGTTTGGGTTGAAAGAGATAATTAATTATCATGTCCATGCACTCTCTCGCTGTCCAACAATATCCATGTGAACTTCGATGGCTGACCATTGAAGTGGTAATAGGGTTCCCAAATTGATTCAACATGAATTTACCAATACCTTGAAAGCACTAACTTAACTCTTCTGGTACAAAAACAACATTATTACAGGCCATTGTAGCATATACCCCCATCCTTACATGTGATCCATTGCCAATCTTCTAGGCCATAAAGCTCCCAATTAGAGGAAATTCCAGTGTCATAGTTTTTCAATGGTTTGACATTATGAGGAAGAGCCTCTTATACCTGTTGTAGAAGAACTGATTCCAAATTTGCAATATGAGTTATAAAACAGTCCAACAATACCTAGGAAGTCCAAATCCAGTCATAAAGGTAATTTGATGGGGACCATCAAACTTCCAAAGGAATGAGGTCTTATCCATGTACATATTAGATCCATGTTGACATTGATACCATATAGGAAAGAGTTACAAAAGGAAGTTTTAGGAAGTTTCTTCTAAGCTTTAGCTTTTCTTGTTTTTGTGCTCTTAGTTCACTTGGGACAAAAAGAAAGAGCAAGTGAGGAAAACATAAAAAAGAAAGAAGCAAGGATTCAATCACAATAGGATGCAGACCTGGACCGAGACTAGAATTAGTCACTAATGCCAATGCACAAGGAAGAGTGTAATGATATGTAATTGTGCTTTGTACAATCATTCTCTCACGGAATAATTTTTCTTCCTTGGATGTTTTCTCTGTTGTATAATGAATCTTTAATCTTGTTGCTAGTCTACTTTCATTCTTTCTAAATCCCCTACTCTATTGTTGCTTTTGCAAGCATAAATCAGGACACATCTAAAGCAAGTTGTGCCTTGTTTCTAGGCATCTTCATTATAGTAATATGTATTGGTAGGTGTTTCAAGGCATCCTTTAGAAGTTTTGATTTCTTTGAAATAAATTCATTTACATAAAGTGGAGAATGTTCCTCACACAAAGACTCTTATTTTCATGTTGTTGGTACCAAGTCGATGACTTAAAATCCTGTTTAGTTTGATGTGGAATCTAGAACTCATTTAGATGTTTCTTCACATGAAAACTATTCTACCCCTGCAAATGGGCCAAAGGTGGTGATTCCAGTCATTACTAAATTTGACATGGATCCCATAGCTATGACAATAGCTTCTCTTACATGTCACGTAGCTAAGAGACAAATAGGAAACACCATAAAAACAAAGACAATCTGTAAGCCTTTGACTGTCGGCTTTAAAATTCTTCAAGTCTACAACATACCTCTGTTATGAACTTTGGAAAAGACATATTCAGCTTCTCTTTTCACACCTCTATAATGCAGACTGTTTATGTGTCAAAATATTTAGGGAATTCTCAGGAATTGTGGTTGCACGATCAATATCCCAATAGATCCATTGTTTATGTCATTGGCTAAGTGATCTACTAGTCTCAGAGATTTTCAATGGTTTGATTTTATGAGGAAGAGCCTCTTATACCTGTTGTAGAAGAACTAATTCCAAATTTGCAAGCTGAGTTGTAAAACAGTCCAAAAATACCTAGGAAATAGTTCAAAGTGGAACATATTCATTGAGGGATACTTCTAGGGTGCCCTCCCCATTAAATAGAGGGCCCACTGAATTCAAGTATAAAGGCTCGCCTGACTGGAAAATTTAGTTGCATTCCTTGAATATGCAACTAATACAGATATCCCCATGCATGTATCCTTACTTGAGATCTCACTCATAGGTTTTGAAGTGCCAGTTTTCTGCAAGGATGGAACTGCCATGTGATTTGCTTTCTATACTGATGTCTATTTTTCTGTGCATATTTTGCATGTCCTTAATGAATCACTAATTGAACTAGATGAACAGATTACATAACCATGCTCTGGAAATGGAAACAGTACAATCTTTCCTAAATCCTTTCTGACCAACTCAGTAGTAGCCCCTGAGGATACATTCATGTCATCAACTTTAGCTATTGTAGATGAAGACTTCTGTGCACTGCAACTTAGGGTTTTGTGCCTTCTGTGGGGATAAACTTGAAGTAGCCATTGACGTACAAAATGAAATGTGATCAAACAAATACTTATCTACCTTCCCATTACAATGACCAAGTTCACTAAGCAATATCTCTAAGACACCCTCCCCTTTAGATTCGAAATGTGCCTTAGGGCTCGGATGCAGGGTAGCAGTTGATGGTGCATGTTGCTACAGCTACTGTTTTTTATTTCTCTGCTCATATTTAGTTATCTTTCTCATATCTTCCATTGTTACATGACCTATTAACTTCACACATTCACTATTCTTCTTTTCCTGAAAAGAGTTATTTTGTTCCAGGCTAGGGGCAGAAACATAAGTTAAAATAATATTTTCATTAGGAACAATTGTTTCTGGGCTAGGCATGTTCATTGGAAAATTCTTAACTGTAGCATCAGACTTATTTGTAGCTGATTGTTCAGTCATAGTAGTGAATTGTGAACCAAATATGTCTCCACTGACAGCCACTAAAACTGACTTATTTGGCTGCGGATGTAAATTAATTGAGTGGCCATATGATCCTACTGGTATTGCTGAGTTGGAATTTAGTTTGTGAGGACTGTTGAAAGCCATAGGCATAGTGGATTGTGGAGGTTTATAAGTTGAATATATTCCTGACAAACTATTAGTGTTAGAAGTTAGTTTAATAGTCCCAGTATCTGTGTGGGAATCCAGCTTTGTGCCCTTTGGACCAAATTTCAACTCTTCATGAATCTCAGGAAGCTAGCAGTTGCTACAACACTGGAAAGGTAGTCCAACAGATGGGTAATGTACAGGTAAGGACACTTGATTTCATGTACATTGAATTCATGATATTATCGCAGGTTCAAACACTGACCCATCACCAAGGATTAAAAATTGTTTAACAAGTCCCCCTCACTAATAAGGTACCTGAAAAACAATTGATATTGGATATTAAATGCTACAAATAGGAGGACTATGAGAAAAAAACTCCCAAAAGAGATTGCTAATTAAATTTTAAAAATTGCTATTCCTTTAAGGCATTGGATGACTCCCTGAACAATGTGTTATGGGAAAACAGAGGCTTCTAGATAAGAGGCAACAATTAGAATCTTTTTGAATAACATGGAAGCATTGAAATAGTACCTTAGACTCGGAGAAAACTATAAGGGTTGGACTCATCAAGAAAAGTATGAGCAGAGGGCCATTGGACAAGAGACAAGAATTAGGAGATTACAGAATAACCTAGCAGATTAGAAATGCAACACCATGCATGACCCCTTCACAAGACAAATGAAGAGATGGGTTAGTGGTTCCCAATAACAAAGATTCTACAGGAGCCAAAATAAATGTCCAAATGAATACAACACCCTATTATGGATATTCTGGAAACCACAACATACATAAATCCTAGTTGCAGGTCACGTCTTTTATTTTTCATGTCTCTTTCTTTCCAGCTCAGGCTACAAGGTACTGAAAAAGATTATTTGAATTTAGGACATTATTGTTAAGTAATTTATATGAGTCAGTGAGGTTCCTTTCAAGGGGTTAAATTGTGTTCCATTTAATTCTAGAGGTAGAAAGCTAAGATGATTGGTCGGCTCCTGCAATATACAATTTTATTCGAAATGCATAAAAAGCTATGAAACATGACACAACCATATAGGCCTCCGTGTCTGTGTCCAATGGGTCGGGCATGTGACATGACCTGAAAAATGTCGGACATGAGTTTTAATGTCTCCTAAAACACATGACATGTTTTGGGCACGTGTCAGGATAGAAAATGAAAGATAAGGAGAATACCACTTCTAAGGCATTGGTAGGCACACCTCCAACAAGCAAGATAATGACCATACAATCAAAATCGGTCTTAAAAATAATGACCTGCTACCATTACTATTGAACACCTCTAGTAGGAAAGCATGTCTCCAATAAGCAATATAATGACCATACAGTCAAAATCGGTCTTAAAAATAATGACCTACTCCTCCATCCATCCATCCTCCTCCTCCTCCACTTTTTTGAGGAGGAAATGTGTCCTAAGACATAAGACACGTTTCGGGCACGTGTCCATTATCTTGCTTGTTGGAGGTGTGCCTGCCTACTGGAGGCGTTCAGTAGTAATGGTAATATTGAATTCTTAAATTAAAAGGATTCTCCCACTTTTACTTAAATTTTAATATTACCATTAATTGTTTCAGGATTTGTGAGTGGTTCCAACCTCATCAGAGTTTATATGCAAAGAGTACAATTTTAGATCCCATTCAAAATTCAACAGACGTAGCATTTTTTAGGGTTTCAAGATTGTTACATTTCCACGGGATTCTATCATGTATGAGGGTAAGGGATTGGCATTTAATCAAGCACATCAGCCTCTCTATGTACCTTGATGTTGGTGGTGTTGATTGTTGAACTCATTTTTCATGACCTTAATCAAAATGTAACCTTCAGTTAAGCAAAATCACTTATTAAGCATGGGAAATATTTTCTAATTCTACCTTATTTTAATGCTTGGATTAGGAAGTTTCATCAAAATTGTAGGGAGTTGACGAATGTCCTTGGAGAATCAACTTCGATATTCAAGGTAGAGGCAAGGGCTAGAGCCTAGAGGAGGGGGGTAGAGGGTGCTATAAAGGAATAAGATCCTAATATAGGCAATGATTTGTCTATCTAGACTCATTTTATGGATGAGAATTGATATATTTTGGACATCTATTGATATCTTGCAGTATATGGACATGGCTACTTTGAATATCAATGAAATATGCTTTTAGTTTTTTCTAATTCAAAATGCGTATAAATTTATTTTTTTGTTTTGGCCAATTTTTTCCCGATTCGATTCAAAACTAACTCTTTGGCCTTGTCGATGTATTGTCGATTCCGATTTT